>JANHAO010028165.1:0-10670 GCA_026873985.1 Saraca asoca
GTCTTCAATGGCATCTTTTAATGCTCGACACTCTGAGGTGGTGTGTCCAGCCTCATTGTGATAAGCACAAAATCTTCTTTGGTCTTTGGACTTGCTAGTGGCTCTCATCGATCTGGGCCTTCCGAAGTCCTCATTATGCCTTTCTACAATAAAGATTCTATCCTGCGTATCTAACAGGATGCTATAGCTCTTGAAGCAGCCTTCAGGTCACTAAGGCTTTGCCCTTTTCGCGAGAAGAGGAGTGGGGTTGTCGTGACTCTCGCTACCCCTCTTTTTGCTCGCAGTGAGACCACCATGGCCCACTTTATGCTTGTGCTCCTCTACACCGAAGGTTTCTTCCCACCTTATTTGTTTAGTTGCTCGATCATAGAATTTGGCAAGGTCTCGAGTGAGGGACTTGTAGAGGCTTCTGTACAACTTGCCGTCTTTGTGAAGTCCCGTTGAGATAGCCATTAAAATGCTTTCCTCCGAGGGATTCTCCATGGAGTTGGCCTCGTGCCTAAATCGGGCCATGTAGTCTTTGAGCGACTTGTCCTTGCGCTGGAAAATCATCGCAAGGAGGCAAGGAGGTGCAAGTTACTTCTTTAATGCTTGGTATTAGTCAACAAATTTTCTTTGGCATTCTTCCCAATTGCCAATACTACGAGCCGGGAGGCGCCTGAACCAAGCCCTAGGCATTGCCCCTAATGTGGTGGGAAAGACGCGGCACTTCACCAAGGGTTCGACTGTCTGGAGGTCCATTTGAGTATTGAACGCGTCCAGGTAATCGCTTGGGTCGTTGCTCCCATCATATAGCGGGATAGCGGGCACTTTGAGTTTCTGCGGGAGAGGTTGCTTCACAATTTTCATAGAAAATGGCAAGGGCTCCTCATTGCGAGGCTGGTGGTTCTGAGGCAGTGAATGCTCTTCTAGCCATTCGAGCCTTTGGAGAACCTCTTCCATTGTTGGACATTGTCCTTCGTGCTGAGGGGCAGAACTTTCTGCTCGCTGCGAGCCCCCTTAGTCGCTAGCTATCGCAATTATCATGGACTTCTCTCTGAGCTTCCTCATGAAGTTGCCAGAGTTATGCCATAACTTCTTCTTGTCTTTCAGCATTTTGCGCTTGTGCCTGAGTAAGCACTTTGATAGTTTCAGCCAACTCTCTGATCGTATTTTCGAGTGTCGGATGAGGTTGGGCAGGCATTTGTGCCTCCTGAGTTTCGGGAGCAGCAGTAGACCATTGGTGAGCCCCTACTATGGGAGTGTCTATCGATTGGAGGGCTGAAGTGGTTGAGCTTCGAGTAGTTCTTCCTCTGGCCATTGTTAGGCTGCGACGAAAACTTCATAGAGCATATGGATGCCCTACGATGGGCGCCAAAATGTTGACGGTGAAATTTGGTTTGCGAAGAAGACCCAAACTTCAGCCAACGGGAAGGAGTTCAGGGATCCAATACTGCTTCCGAAGTGCAGAAGAAGGCGGGCCGAGAGGAAGAAGCGGCGGAGAGACGACGAGTTTTAACGTGGTTCAGCTAAATCTGGGCAGCACCGGACCCTACGTCCACAACGGAGATTTTATTAATGTAAGAGTTTCTATTTACAGAGTTTGGCCTCCTCCTCTTCTAACAATGTCATCCTATTTGTAGAGGAAGGAGGGGTTACATGAATTAATTACAAGCTACAATTGTGTTACATCAAGTTATAAATAAGAAAATACAGCAAAGAGGCTACAATTCGGCTATTGCAGAATGTAGGCTGCGGAGTGAGCCCCTCTTGGTTGGCTATAGACTTGTCTGGCTTCATCCGTTGCTTGGTGCCGCTGCACCAGACGAGATGCTAGGCGTCTTGAGCGGGAATTCCTGGCTCGAGGCATCATGGGAATCGCTACAGCAAGCCTGATGCGGCTGCAGCGAGCCTGATGCGGCTGCAGCGAGATGGCGGGCTCGAGTAGGACAATCGGCCACTCGGCGAGCTAGTCTTGCTATCTCTTCACATGGTCATTGGGTCGCTGCCTTGCAAGGTGAGGACTTGCTCTGAGGGATGGTGCCAAGATAACTTCATTGTGCCGCTTCTCAATGGGCAAAGCGAAGCTCGCTGAAGGCCTTTGGCGTGCATGAAGCTTATGAGCTCGAGGCGATCTCTGTATACAACAGCAATCAAAAAAGAAAATGCAAGAAATAAAAACAACCCTAAATACGAAGAATCAAGCATAGACATAATGTGGTCTTCAAGTCTAAGGGCTTATTTAATGTGGTCTTCAAGTCTAAGGCTAATTTGTTCAAGCTTTCATATTACAACCTAGTAACTTAGGTTGAAATCCTTTTTTGAATGATTTCTTGGGAAGGCTAGATGGAAGAGACCATATTGCTAAAAAGATAAAATCCCCACAATCATCTTTCTAACATGTAGAGCCTTCCTTTGATTCAATCTGAAAAATGAATTCTTACAATGATCAACATGGGTGAATAAGTTTGTAAACAACACCCTTTTCAATCTCTGAGTAAAATGTATCCAAGACCCATTATTCTTAAGAGAATAGAAAAAGAAAAAGAACAACAACTCGTTGGTTGGACTAAAATCAATATCTTTAATCTCCTTGCAAACAACCTCGAAAGCCTCTAAAAGAACCCTAGAGTTGAATGATGGTTGAGAAGGGTATACATTCATATTTCTAAGAATGGCTTGTCAAAATGTAGAAAAGGGTGGTCGTACACCTGCCATTTGAATCACATAGCCATGGAATATAAAATAATGGTCAGGATTGAAGTTGAGACATTATCTTCTTTCTAGGTAACCTCAAAACTCATCGTGGGTCGTTCTTCAAAATAATTCCCTTTGTGGTAGAGTTTTTTAAAAGTTACAAGGTCTAACCATAGACAAGATACCTCTACGTCCAGTAGTTTTGCATTCAACCAACTCAAAGCATCACTTTTTATCCAAATTGACGCATTATCCATAATTGTTGGACTTGGTTTATTCTACTCTAATAAACATGCCCTAGGATTCTGATTTCTATAGTGCCTAAGTAATGGAGTGGCATTAAAAGAAGTGTAGCTAGTACTATCCATCACTAATCACCCCCCAGAAGAAGACCGACAAGCAAAAATGTAAATTGAAGGACTGATGGTACTTATGAGAACAACAAAAAGGGGAAATCAATCAGTTCTTATTCATGGATTAGAAATTTAAGTTTGGGCATGAAATCAATGTTACCTGAAGGTTGAAAGGGAATATTTTTTATAAGGGTATTTTACGAACAAATAGTGGGCATGCAATGTGGAAAAGGAATTTTGAAAATTAAACAAGTTGAATAAAATAATTGAGAGAAGAAAAAACAACCTAAAACAATCATGTATATACCTAGAAAGGGTAAATCTTTGAGCAAAGTCTCTTGCTTGAAGAATGGATGCAAAGAAAAATAGCAATTTTCAAAGAAACTGTATGATAACAGTGCGAAAATGTTAAACAGAGAAGTAGGAAAGTCCTTATAAGCCAAGGATTTCCAAATAAAAGAGAGATTAGAATCTTCCAATGGAGTAGCAGAGATCATGGAATTAATTTTTCTAAATATGTAGCAAATGGGTAGCAAGCTCAAGGCAGTAATAAATAGCGCCAGATCTCAAAGGTCATGCCTTATTATATCTTGAGTTTATTTCAAATATAATTAAAAACCAAGTTCTCACCTGGTAGTTATTTGAAAAATGATCCTCTAAATCCATTGGATAGACAATCATCCGAGGTTTCTAGTCAAGCAAATATTGATTAGCCCGGAACGCTAGGTCAAGCCTCACTTACGAAAAGGCTATTGATAAACATATGATCAATCAGGTGACAAATATAAACCCAAGGGCCCAACAGAGTCATTGGAGCCCAGTTCAACTTAAGGCACTAAACAAAGACCAAATCGCCTTTTTGATGGCCATAAAAGGAAATGTATGAATTTAGTTTATTATTATTGAATACTTCTTATTTTCTCTGATTTAGAGCCTTGATGATCTTTGATTTAGAGCCTTGATGATCTTCGCCACACAAACCTTATTACAGGCAATCTCCTGCCACCGCACTCAACTTCCGGGAGTATTCATCATGCCTACTCCATCTCTTCAAATTAACCAATGTAGCTTTCCCTTTAATGGTGAACTGATATGCCAGAGAACCACAAGAAGGTTTTTGCCAACTCCTTTCAATGATAATGATAGGTCGACATTGAGGTTGAAGCATCCACATGGCCTCAAAACGAAGTGATCACTTCTTAAATGGCCATTTGAAATCTGATTGTAGGATTAAAGGAGCATGGCCGAAAGTTGAGATTGGCAACATATCAAAGTTGGTACGAGGGGAAATTTCCAGCCATAAACCGTTAGCAAAGGCTCTATCAATCCGATTATTTGTCCGTATTCTAAGGAATATCTATAGGCCCAGCTAATTGCCAAAAAAAGGAAAAAAAAACCTTGAAAGATCATCACTGCCAGTCAACCTTGAAGAGGAACTGAGCTTGTCTTGAGGATTCAAAGCTTGATTAAAATCCCCATTACAGAGCCAAGGTGAATCCAAAGAAATACTAAGAGTAGTCATCTCTTGCCAAAAAGACCCCCTGTCTTCCACTCGGGGCAGACCATAAATAAAAGTTGATACGATCATGGCTCCTGAAACCAACAAGCGTATGAGCAAAAGAATAATTGAATTCTTGTAGAACTGGAACAGTATTTTTCTCATTGTTTATCAAAGCCACAATAGGAGGAAGAAGCAGCCTGTGGAAATGGAGAATTGGGACTAATAGGTCCTGACCGCAGTGATCGTTGTGGTAATAAATCAGACTCTGAAGAAGCTGTGACATTTAGCGAACTCTCAGAATCAGCGTTAAATAATAACTCTATCTTCTTGCTCTTCTACCAGGACGATTAGCAAGAGCAAGGGCCTCATTAGTGAAATGTCTACCAACATCATTGAGATGCTAGAAGCAGTTCAAGATTTTTATACAACATTGAGATGTTTCAGGTACAAATAGAGCGTTTGAGGAATTATTGCTAGCAATGAAAAATGCTAGTTATATAACTGATTTTTATACAACATCTTTCACACAATCTTCTAATTATTAAATTTTTAATGTACACGAGTTCGTCAAAGAAACTGATGGCCAGAAATAATTACCAAAGTAGCTTGTGGGGAGTTTCATTCTATAACTAGCATATTTAGTATGTAATAGACCAATGATTGTTTTTTCTACATGAATATTGCAACAATTGCCTCAATTCTCATTTGAAGACAAATTGATGCCAACTTTAGAAAGTTTCCATGATTTCTTTATTTTTCTGTGATGATGTTGTCAAGTCATTCTTTATATTTTTAATTTGGAAAAAATATGAAAAAAATCTTTTTCATTTTGGATGGTTGGATTTTACCCTCTTTCCAACATTGAAAACTTGTAATCAAAATCTTAAATTATATAAAATCTTGTAATTAACATCCATTATTTACTTAATTAGTCGTTTTATTAAATTATATAATTTTTTCATGATTTTTTAGACACGGATCACAATATTATTTATGTTGTTATATTATGTCATTTTTTCGTATATAATTTTTCTGTTATATAATTAATAAAAATTAAATTATATATAAAATTTTATTAAATACATAAAAATGAGTTTAAAATTATGTGTAAGAAAATAACGTTAGAAGTCAAAATATAATAATATTATGATTTTTACTTAAAAAATTAATCAAAAAATTATATAATTTAATAAAACATATAATTAAGTAAACAATAAGTGTTAATTTTAAGATTTTATATAATTCAATGCTTTAATTCTAAGTTTCTAAGAGTGAAAATAGGCTAAATGGTTAGCTAGACTTTATCTTAAATAGGCTAGACATGTTGAATTAAGCCTGACCTATTAGCCTATAATGTTTAAGTTCAAATTCGACCTAACTTATTAAAAATGTTAATTTGACCTATTAGTCTATTTAAAAACCTATTTGCATAAATAAACTTTTAAATAAGCTCAGATCTCCGAGGGTTAAAATAAGCTAATAGTCTATTCAAGTCTCTATATATAAATATATGTATTAAAATATTATTTATATTATATATGTATATTTTATATATTCCTATATTATATTATATATAAATATATTGATGATTAAATAGGTTATTTTGATAAACTTGAACAAATTTAATCTATTTATTTAAATAAGCCTATTTATTAGTCTTAACTTGGCTTATTTAAATAAGCTTATTTATTAGTCTTAACTTAGCTTATTTAGATAAATAGGTTAGATTAAGTTAAATCAAAAGTAGACTATGCCATAAAACTTGACCTATTTTCACCCCCATAAGTTTCTAAAGTTGCAAGAAGTAAAATCTACCTATCCAAAAGTTAATTTTTTTCATTTTTCCCAATGAATTTTAATCCACTGCTAGTAAGCATGCATACACTTGTGTGGGTAGAGTACTACTTCTACCAAGGGACTTAATTGAGTACAACCAAATAATTACCATTAATGTTCACTAAACAATAAATTTGATACAAATTAAAGGAGTGAATAAGCAAAATAAGTATTTAATTATTTTAATTAAAAAACAATTGAGAATTTTCACTTGCAGTTAAATCTTCAAGGGTCTTAACAGAATGTGCTTCATATTAACATAAAACTCTTTTCTTCCCATGCATAGATCAAGAGTGTACATAATAACAAAAAAAAATTATGGCATACGGTACAAAACTATCAAAAAAAAAAATTAAGGATTACCTTATTTCTTAAGGAGAAAATAATTCAGAAAAAAATAAATAAAGAATGAGTTTGCTGCATGAACAAGGTCAAATTCCACTGCAGCACATACTTGTACAATTATCTATTACATTTGAGATTAGTAGGAGCTTCGCACAGAACAGAAATTTAATTTAAACATGAAAGATGAGAAAGGAATTTGTCCTAATCGGGAAGACAAAAAGGAGTGCTTAATTAATAACATATCAGTTTCACTTTAGGTGTCTCTTTCTATTCAGCCGAAAATTTGGCAAGAATCTAGTTATAGAATATGGAAAACCAAAAAATCTAACCAGGTTTTGGCAGTCTTTCTTTCCATCTTCATTATTTTCTCGTGAACTTAGGTGACTCAAATAAGTCTTCCCTTCATATATATAACAAAGCTGCTGCCATAGGAGAACACTCAATCCAATCTGCACAGAAACACTTGAAATAAAAAGATAAACAAGAACAAGCCCCCTTGTGGATAGAAGAAGTGCAGATCTCAGGAAAGCAACAAGAATTTCATTCATAGCTCTCAAAGCAAGACTTCTGCTAGACCCATTGATGTGTCCAAGGGAGAATGCCAATGGCGGCCATATTTGCAAACCCGCATATGCAGACATAATAGAAACATATATAGTGCTGATAACTGCTGAAATGAGGAAGGCAATGAAGTGGCGGTGATTAGCTGCACCAACACAGTTCCCTATCTGACAAATGGTTACAGAAGCAATTACAAGAATTAGCATGCAAATCATTACACACACACACACAAAAATTGAGGCCCTAACTTCTTTAAACTGATGACTATCAAAATCAACATTGGCATGGTATGTGACTATTAAGACTAACTAATAAAAAGAATCAAGATGTAGAACAGAAGATAAATGGGAGAAGAGAATTCAAATTAAAAAATCTCCATTGCAAGGGGAGTTCATTTTTCAAATATGAAATCATTTGATAAAAAATTCCCCACAAACAGCTGAATAACCTCTGTAGCTTCAATAAAATACAAAAATGTTACTAATAACATCACATTAAATTAGGAAAGATCCCCCACTCCTCCTCTCCTTTTACCCCAACACCCCAAAAATAGAGTCAGTTAAAATAGGTAGGATGATTTCGTCCTTACCCACAATTCATGACAATGAATATGACTTTCCTTACTGAATAGTAATCAATAAAGCATTAAGGATTAACCACTTGAGTGGTCCTCAAGGTGAATTATTTATTCACTCACCTTTTTGAGCTTTTTTCATTGTTTGGGGTTTCTTGGGTATCAATTAAATATTGTGGTTCGGTAAGAGTAAAAAAAAAAAGTTCTCTTTAGGATGTTACCAGACTTGTGTTATGGTGTATTTGGTTGGACGGAATGCAGTCTCAACCTGTTCAATCTTTAGACAGCGGTCTCAACCTGTTCTTGTGTGGACAAGATTATCTTTGTTACTTCTCTTTGACTTAAATCTCATGGTTTCTTCCAACGGATAAGCTTAGAAGTTTTGCAAAAGGATTGTGAATCTCTTCTGAAACTTTGATTGGGTGTTTTGTTGTATGGTTTTCTGTAGCTTATAGCCTTCTGGCCTCTTTTCTTTGGGGATAGCTTATCCTCTAGTCTTGTATTATTCTTCTTTCTTTTAACTTCTTTTTCTATAAAAAATGATGTTTGAGGAATTATACTATAATATCAAAGTTGCCCATGCCCTTCTTCCTACATAATGAATATGGATCTAAATCAGACATCACACACTGTTTTTTGTGGCAAAGGAAGGGGCTCGCTGCTAATAGTTGAATCTCTTAGAAGTTTGGGAAACTTGTGGATGTAACAGGATTGTCATTTCAACGAGTGTCATGCAAGGAACATATCATTTCCAGAATCCTTAAAATATTTTGTTTTTACGTATTTTAATTTTCTTTTCTGCTTTGTAACAAGTTTAGATGTTAACTAGTTTCTTGTTTAAGAGTCCTAGTCATAGTAGATTGATCAAAAAGTCATGGTATTAGGATAGTATTGAGTCTATAAATTTATGTACTTGTAGTTGTAGCCAGAAAATTCAGTGTTGAGACTTACGATTAATCCTTTGAGTTAGATTTCCTTCTTTCACTTTCCTTTCCTCTTATTCTCCTAGTTTCCAGCTACAGTTTACACACTAATGTTCTTGGCATACAAATATCTATGCTTTCTTAACTCTATCAATACCCATCTCCTCTCGTATCACAGCCACAAGCTTCCCCAGTCAAAACCAGAATTCTATTTAACCCAGTTTTGCTACTACCCTAGAATTTCAACAAGTAAATGCTCCAAGATCAGCCAACTTCTTAATCTTATATATCCACCTTGTTATTATTTATAACCTTATAATTCAACACTAACATCTTTTCAGAAAATGCTAAGCAATCTACAATTTTAATAGAAAGAGAGGATACACAAACAGAGGAAGACAAATAAAGAACTAACACATGGGATTAAAAATTAAAAAAAAAAATAGTACACGGAGAAAATCAAACAAAGAAAAACATCATTTCATCATTGAAGGCACTCCAATCTCTTTGCATATCCCCCACAGAAAATCCTCTAAGTAATGCATTCACAGAACACCATAAGAATCCCAAGAATACATTTTGCCCACAAAAAGAGATGACTACACAAAGCTTGATCCTTAAAAGTTCTTACATTTCTTCCCAGCCAAATACTCCAAACATTAGCATCCATAGGGTGCATTTCTGAAGAGCCTTTTCCTCCTTTCTCAGGAAATTCTAATAGTAACTTTTATTTTGAAACCTTAAAGCCCAACATAAGCCATAATACACATATTCCTGAACTCCAAGATTAGGGTAGCAATGTTGTGATTCTAAAATAGGCCATTGCTTAAAGGTGGAGTCAGAAATCTGAAGGATGAGGCCAACAAATACTAATTTACCCAGAGAAAGAATACAAGGTGACGATAAGAATCTCAATTCTCACTGCTTTCCAGATGAGTGATTTAAAACATGGCCTACAACTAAATCCCAGCAAAACTTATTCTTCAAATCCTTTTATTCCATTAAGCATTCATATTAGAAGAATCAATAAATAGATAACAACATGTACATTACAGATGGCATGCATCAGATGTTTTACAGATATAATATATTCAAGTAAATCTTGCCATTGAGTTTGATCTTATACCCAAAAGATGGTAGAAACTTACAAAAGGGCAGTGATGATCCATATCCAGTATACACTTTCCACAAGAACGGCAGTGATGAGCCCTTGGTGACTTCGGTTTTGAACAGTAGTGACAAAAGGTATGGTTTTCAAGGTCACCTTTTCCTATAGTGGGGTAGCTTCCCCACAATATGGTTGGGGGTGTGCCAGCACACCGAAATGATGCAAGGCTGAAAAAAGAAAGGGTAGCTGTGGCCAGAATTGCTGTTATGATGGAGTGAAACACCCCACAAAACAGACTGACAGAAAAGACGGAGGGATAAACAGCCCACACCCCACCAACTGCAAAAACATACATTAAAATGATGTAAGAAAATAGAGAATAGTGCATTTTTACTGCACAGTCATGCATGTCAAGAATTATCGTAAAAAGATATTTATTCTATCTTAGTAGATATCACAGTAAGAAGTTTAATGAGGAGGCACACTGGTAGGAGCTGTGAACCACAAGATTGACAACATAAAAAGCTTTGACTTAAGAAGGATAAAAATAAAACAATTAGTAAGATAAAAAATAAAAACTAAGTAGTGCAAATATATGAAGCATGACAATGTAAAGCTAAAATTTACTGAAAAAATGTAAAACTAGATGGTAGAGCCTTGGAGCTCTATGTTAAACTCTCAGCAGAACAGAAAAGAAAGAAACAGTAGAAGGTACTGAAGTAGGATAGAAGTAGAAGAAGGACAGGGAATAACTGAATAATTCTGAATTATATTGAAGAGAATGATAGGAAAA
>JANHAO010028166.1:0-10669 GCA_026873985.1 Saraca asoca
TGGATTTATATTGTATGTGTGATGTAATTTGGAACAAATAGGTTGGATTTGTGAATTTATTTTGTAGTTGGAAACTTTGAATTATCGTTATGATTTGGATGGCAAAAAATTTAGAATTTTTTTTTATAATTCTGGCAGGTATACCCATGGGTATGCCCATATCTGGGAGTACAAACTCATATCTGAACTTGCTTTAGTGTTCATGAATACGTGTAAGGTATGTGTATGAAATTTTTTAGTAGGTACGAGTATGGATATTGCCATACCCACCCAAACCCGACCTGTTACCATCTCTACTTGCTATCGGTGCATAAGTTTTATCAAAATCAATGCCTACCTCTTGGTTGTAGCCTTTAGCAACCAATTGGGCTTTGTTTCTAACTATGACACCATTTTCATCAAGTTTGTTCCTAAAAATCTATTTAGTTCCTACAATAGTGTGACCAATTGGTCTTGGTATAAGATCCTAAACTTGATTTCTTTCAAATTGATTTAATTTTCCTTGCAATGCCAAGAACCAATGCTTATCATTTATAGCATCATTAGCAGATTTGGGTTCAAACTACGATAAAAAGGCTAAATGATCACAAATGTTCCTTAAAAAATTATATGTTACCCTTTGAGAGGAATCTCCGATCATAAGCTCATTCAGATAGCTCTCCATGATTTTTCAAGTCTTTTATGGGTAGCTAGGCAGCATATCATTCAAATTGATTAAGGGAGAAGCTCTGTCATCTTCCTTACCATCCTTGTCTTCTCATTTCTCAACTCTTTCTTGAAGCCCATTTGAACCTTTTTGAGGAAGTCAAGAGTCCACTTGCTCATCATTATTATAATTTTTATGAACACTTGGAGTAGATTCACCAAATACAACATAGATGGATTCCTCTATTAGTAAAGTTCTTTTGTTATACACTCAATAAGCTTTACTAATAGAAGAATATCTAATGAATAATGCTTCATCAAATTTGGCAACAAATTTACCTAAATTGTTTTTGCCATTATTATGCATAAAACATTTATAACCAAAAATAAGAAAATGTGACACATTAAGCTTTCTTTCAAAATACAATTCATAGGGGTTTTTCTTAAGAATTGGTCTTATAAAGGCATAGTGCATAACATAGCATGTGGTATTAACTGCATCCACCTAAAATGACTTTGAAAGAATACTATAATTAAACATGGTCTTAATTATTTCTTCTAGACATCTATTTTTCCTCTCAACAACTCCATTTTGTTGAGGGGTTTTAGGTGCAGAGAAGTTGTGATATATCTCATTCTCAATGCAATAACAAGTAAACTCATGGTTATCAAGCTCTCTACTACGATCACTTATTATACTAACTATTGTTGATCCTTTCTCCTTTTGGATAGTCCTAGCAAGCTTCCTAAAAGATTGAAAGATATCACTCTTTTGAGCAAGAAACAACATCCATGTGAATATTGGAAAGTCATTAACAATCACAATCACATAGTAGTTTCCACTACGACATCTAACTCTTGAAGGACCAATCAAGTCCATGTGAAGTAGTTGAAGTAGTCTTGATGTAGAAATATAATTTTTAGGTTTAATAGAAGATTTTACTTTTTTTTCCCTTTTGACATGCATCACAAATCCTATCTTTAAAGAATTTGATCTTAGCCAAATCGAAAACTAGATTATTTTTAAACAATTTTCCAATCAAATTCATATTAGTATGTGCAACTTTTTTATGCCAACTTTATGAATCATCATTTATCCTAACCAAACATTTTGAATCTATAGTAGGCTTACTATTTATATCAATCATATAAATATTATTAAATCTTTTGCCTATAGGCTAAATTTTCTTGTTATTAATATTCTCAACTATGCAACAAGTAGAATCAAAGGTGACTTTATTCCCCTTATCATAGAATTGACTAATGCTAAATAAATTATGCTTAAGTTCTTTAACTAACAACACATTTTCTATATAAGAATTAGGATTTTTATCTATTATTCCTTTACCTATAATATTTCCTTTGACATTATCTCCAAATGTGGCATATCTACCATTAATAGGAGAAAGCGAGAAAAACTTGGACTTATCATCAATCATGTATCGTGTCAAAGCCCAATTTTCCTAATCATGACTAACATGAATATCAACCTCTTTGTTAATATTCACCAACCTTTAAATTTGTTGTTATTATTCAATTCTGTTTATACTTGTCTCAACACTTTCTAGAGGTATATACTTTAATTGACTTGAATAATCAACAACCATAAAGCATGGAAAAGAAGAGGAAATAAGAACACATCCTAATGATACATATTTCATAATATACATTAGAATATACAATGGTTATGCCCAAAAAGCTTATACACACGTTAAACTCAATTTCATAATACACAAGTTTAAATAAGTTTTTTAACATCCTTCCACCCTAAGAGTCACTTCTACATTAACCCAACATTACAAAAGAGTCATTCCCCTTCTTCATCCTATGTTCTACAAAGATAAATTTATCAAAAAAAGTTAGGTCAGCCTATGACACTATAATGAAACATGGATTCTCATGGCTTCTAACCATCACTATTATCACCACATGATTACACCACATTAATTCCTATTTCAGGATTTCTTAGCTTAACAATCAGATAAGTAACAAATAAAATAATGATTATAAATCTCTTTATTACTCCGTTTCAGCCTTATCGTGCACAAGCCCAACCTTGTCCCTCCAGGCTCCTACCTTAGACCACTCTTCATATTGGAACAGTCAAATCTGGGATCCAATTCTTTTTTTCTCATCTCATCTCATCAATACATCTCATCATTCACAACCATATGTCATTTCTCATATGGCATATATCATGTATCACGTGTCATCCCATGTCTCATAGGGAAATTTTCAAACTATAAACATTACCATCATTCATAATAATCATATTATACATTTATATTCAATCTCAAATCTAATCACATGGATCATGATTTCCATTTCCTTTACAATCACATATTTCAATCACACTGCCTTGACAATTTTCAATCTTGCTATCATAGAATTATGTATATACAATTACTATATTTATTGATTATGATTTATATGTTACCCTTGTAGAATTTCTTAGCCTTTCTCACTTAATCAGATATGAGGAATGGGAGATACATTAGAGGAAAGTGAACTCAAGTTGAAAATGAAAATTTTGAAGCTGCAATTATAATTGTAATCAGGATCATGAAAGAAATTTGAGTAAAATCACGATTTGAATCAAAAAGCTTAGTTGTAAAAGATTCAATTCAACTCAAGGAGTTTTAGTTGAAAATACAAGTTTGCTCATCAAAATTTGCAACCATTTAGGAAGTTCAAATACAAATGCGATAAGAATTATGATCGAAATCGAAAAATAGGGTAGAAAAGTTTAATTCGAATTACACAGATTTAGTTCAAAATTCAATTTGGATCATAAGAGCAAAACTATTGGGTTTCTGCAAGCATAATTGCGGATTTAGTTCAAAAAGGTGTGATTTAACTTGCACGAGCAGAAATTGCATGCAAACAATAGAAAAAAAATAAAGGAAATAACTTCCAAATTAACATTCTACTATAGGTCCTCAATACAACAAGTTTTGAAAGCTTAAATATGCACGAAACTCAATTATTACCACAATAAACTAATCATCACACCAACATATTCATTCATTCTTAAGCCTTGCCACATAATCACAAAAACTCATTTTTTTATCAACTAGCACTAGCATTCAATATAACTCAAGCAAGAATCACATTATAATTTGCAAGAATTGTAAGAATTACTTACCTTAGTAGTTGGAAACAGAAAATCACAACTGGTCTCACAAAATCTTTTATACTCTTCAAGAACAAGATGGACATATTAGCTTTAAAATTTCTTTCCAAGGATTTCTCTTGTCAACTAATCATATATAATTAGATTATGGTTGCTAAGCAATGAAACAAGCTATATCTAACATATTCAAGCTCTAAAACAGTAGAAAAATCAAGTTGGTCCATAGGATAAATAGTATTATAAATAGTGACTATGGATTTCAAGAATTCATAACTCAAGTTTTTCTCAATGAATCAACAAGATCTTAGTACTAATTTAAAGAGGAAAAAGAAAGGAATCAACTATAAAAATAAGAGAAAATAATATGGAAGATTAAGTGCTTACCTAAAGAGAGATAAAGAGTGTAAGTTAGAGAAGAAGAAGTCGCATGAGTTTGCAATTGGGAAGGCTTAAAGAAGAAGGATAACCCAGCTAAAGAGAAGGCTAAAATGGGAAAAATAAGGCAACTTCCTAACAACTATAAGTTGATCATTTCCCTTTTTAGTAATTTTCTTATTTCCCATTTTAAACTCAAATTTAACATACTTATTAATTACCAATGACCATGAAATTTTAATATAAATTAGTTAAATTAAATACTTTCATAATAGTTATAATTTTGTGTTCATTTGATAATAATAACCTTACTTTTGATATTTTCAAAGTTTTCTAGAAATTAAATTTTAACAATATAAATTTGGTTTTTTGAATGTTCAAAATAAGAATTTGACATCCAAAATATTTCTAAAATTTCATATGGTCTATTTCTACTATATCTAGGCTTTTTGTGGTTTTAGATCTATAATTTTGGATTCCTTAAAATTATTAATCATCCTATTTTGTTATCAAAAATTGATTTTAGAAAATTTGGGGTATACATGTTGGAAGCATCCAGTATCTAGGAATCACATGTCACTTCGGGGTCTTCTAGACACCTACATAGGAGAAATCATTCTTTTGAAGTTGGTATCCAAGTAGACTTAGGTCCACTAAAGTTAATAACTTTAAAAGAAGAAGTTTTGGGAACTCAAACTAACTTTTTACTAACACCTGGAACATAAGTGCTCCTCTTGTGGGCACAAAAATAAATGTTATGACCTTTTTGTCCACAATAGTGACACGTTATATATGGTTAGTTTTCCATGATTTTTCTAACAAAAGGATTTTTGTAAAAAAAACACTTAGTACATAACCAGGACCCTTTTTGTTAAAACCACACATTTAGCTTCCAAGGAGTGTGTCAATGATTTCTTGCCATTTGTGAACTTTTCCAAGGTTTTGTTCAAATCATCAATTTTGATTTTAAAAGTGTCACAAATAACACACACTTGGGATGATAGCTTAAGGCTTTCATTTTCTTTTTTAAATCATCATTTGCTTTTGGTAAATCCTCAATGTTACTTTCCAAAGAAACAATGATCTTCTTAGAAAGACTAAAATTTTTTTTGCCTTAATCAAGTTATTACATAGCTCCTTATATAAATCATCATTAGAGTGAATTGAGTTATTATCATATACCTCTACATCATTGTCTCCCATGACCATAAGGCAAAGTAAGGCTTTTTCATCTTTTTTCTCCTCACAAGCTAAATCATCATCCTTATCTCCTCAAGTGGCAAGATGAGCTCCCCTGATGGGTTGTTTGTTCTTCTTCCTTTCATTTTCTAAGGGGATTTTGAGATAGACATGGCAATTTGGTTTGATATGGCCTGAATTTTTGCATTTGAAGTATGTAAGAGTGGAGGAATTGCTTTGCTATCCTTTGTTACCATTTCTTTTAGGAAAGGCACCTTTCCTTTGTCCACTAGACTTATAAGCCTTTATAAGCCTTTGATATTTCTCGGTTAGAAGGGTAACATCAACATATTCATTGAGGTCTTCTAAGCTTTCCACATCATCTTTCTCTTCGTCAAATATTGCAACAACTTTCAACGCCAGATTTTTTTCTCTCTTTCATCATCATTCTTAGAGAATCTTTTTAGCTTCATTTCTTACTCCTCCAAGTTTCCAAACAACTCTTGAAGGGAAGGCATATACATCTTCATAGAATCTTGATAATAGTGATTTTAGGTTGTCATTCAATGGTTAGGGACTGTAGGACTTTGTACACCAAGTCAATATTTTTAAATTTTCTGCTAAGAATATTCAAGTGATTAATAATAGTAGTAAATTTTTGAACCATGTCTTTTATAAATTCACCATCATTCATCTTAAATAGTTCATATTGTGACACTAAAGTAAAGACCTTTGAAGCTTTCACTTGGATGGTTCCAATGTGAGCCACTTCAAGAGCATCCCACATATCTTTAGCAATAGGACAGTTTGATAATCTCTCATACTCACCTGGCCAAAGGGAATTAGATACAATCAATACCTAGAAGCTAGAAGATATCTCTTTTTCTCATCTTTATTCCATTCGCTTCTTGGTTTCAAAATGGTTATATTATTTTCAATCTTGGTCAAACGATTGTATCGACCTTCCATTATTTCTCACATGTAGTAGCTTCAATAAAATTCCTCATTTTTTATTTCCAATAAGTGTAGTATTGACCATTTAACCTAAAAGATTTGTTCAATGGAGGATACTTTAGCAAAAATACTAAAACCATTAGAATCTATAGGATCATTTTAAGGTAGTTACACCTAATACCAAGAGCCAAGCTTTGATGCCAATTATAACTACAAATTCCACCAATAGGAAGGTGAATTGGTGTTAGGAATTTTCAATTTTAAAAATAGTTTTCTTCAATCCCTTTGTAAAACATAGTAAAAATAATAAATTCTCTTGGAAACAAGAAATGTTTGTCCACAAATATAACAATTAAATTAACAGATAACACAATATCAATAGTTCAACATGATAATGAACAATGATAAATCAATGTAAGGTAAAGTGCAAAAAATAAAGGAGTAAGGGTGGAGAGATTCAAATGCTCAATTATAGTGGTTTCCCTTTGAAAATTGATTCTAAGGCATACATCTACTTTCAAGCTTCCAACCAAGTTCGAACATACTAATCAAAACCTCTAAGTTTGGAATGGTACTTGAAGAAGTCACAATACAACAATTGCTTAACTACAATCACTAAACCCCTTTGAGATCCTCACTCAAAGAAAAGAAAGAAAGAGTTTAACCATTCTTCTACCCTAGGTTAGGCTATCCCTTAAAAACCCAGCAATATTTGATTTACAAAAGAAAATTGGCAATAATATAGTAGCTTTAGATACATAGATGAAGCACAATAGATTTAGAGTCACTCAGATTTAGTTTAAATCTATGAAATGATGTAAAGAATTGAAGAACAAACGAATTTGAAAAATTTTGCCTTTGAAGAGATATGATTTTCGCTCTATGAAATGGTTATTTATAACAAATAAAATCACACATAAAAAAACTAGCCGTTATGTGTAAAATTAGACTTGCGATCATGGTCGAGAGTTCAAAAGTTAAAATTTGAGTAAAATCAAGATTAGAATTACAAGATTCAAATTTGAAGGCTTTGATTTGACTCAATAAAATTTAGTTCAAAATTCGATTCTGCTTGCCCGAAGTTGCAAACCTTCGATAAATCCAGAAATACATGTAATCAAAATCATGATTAGAACTGCAAAACAAGATTTTGAAAATTTGATTTGAATCGCCAAAACCAGTTCAAATTTTCATAAGTCCTGGAGATAAAAATTTTAAAATTTTGCAAGACATTCTAACCATTTTAATTGTTTTGTACCTTATAAAAACACTCTAAAAATTCAACTTCTGGTTATATAAATATGGCAAATCATTTAGCAATGTGTTGAAATATTTTTGATATAATTTTTTCAAAAATTTTTGTTTAAAAAACAAGAGGCAAACATTCCAAAAATCATTTTCAAATTTGAGCTAATTCTAATAATCCTAAACATTTACATAGTATACAAACTAATGCATAACATAATCTATATCTTTAACTTGAAGTCCAAGGCCATCATTAATCAAACTACTGAAAATAAATTAATTTAACTCAACTAAAATAATTTATTGTTATCAAAATATAAATTTGCTCAATTTAGAAAAATAAAGACTAAGGATAACAAAATTTTGATGTAAATGTAATATTTTTTTAGTTGTTTGAGATTAATTTAAGCATATTTTTTATCATAAAATATCTTATTTTGTTTGATTTAAATTTATAATCATCTTTGCTGATCATTTTATTGATGAAAAATTTGAATTTGAATTTACGTATTGTATTTCTTTTTGTGTTTAAATGTTTAAAGGTGTAAGTTTTTTTATATTTTAAGGGAATTTTGCATAAGTTTTGAAACTAGAAAAAAAAATTCGCATCATTTTATTAAAACTCAGGAAAGGATAATGTAACTTTTTTTTTTAAAGGAAATTCATAATTTTTAATACTTATCCTTTTTGCTTTAAAAAATTAAAATCATTTTCCCAAAGTTTGTGAAGAAAAACAACATATAAGTTTTTGTTTTTTTGACTTGTATGGGGTAAAAAAAAAAAATTTTCCCAAATGGTATTCAATCAAAACTATTTTCGTAGATGACATGGTTTTTGGGAAACAATACCAATGTTTCCAAATTTTTTATTTTTTTAAATTCTTTAAGTTTGAAAATGTTGGTCTTACCTATGTTTTCAAATTTTGTTATTTTGTTATTTTTCTTTTTTTAAAAAAAATATTTAAAAAAATTTAATTTTTTTAAAATTTAGTATTTGAATTTTTCATTTATGAAAAAAAAATTTATTAAAATTTTAGTCAATATATAATTAGTTGTGACATATTATCTAGTTATTTTACACTAAATTTATATAAACTTCAAATCTTCTACCATCCAAGGTTATTGTTGATGAATAGTTACCTAAAAAATGTTAAAAAAATTTCAAGAAAAATAAAAAGAAAGAAAAAAGAAAATAAGATAGATTAGGGGAGAAAAAATGTAAAAAAATTTCAAAAAAAAAAGAAAATAAGATACATTAGGGAAGAAAATATTTAAAAAAAATTCTCTAGAAAAATAGAAAAAGGAATAAGAAGAAAAAAGAAAAAAATTTTCTAACTATTTTTTTTTTTAAAAAATTTTTGAAAATGTTTCTCTCATAAATATTTTTCCTAACTTTTTTTCTTTTTTTAAATAATAATTTAATTTTTTTAAATTTAATATTTAAATTTTTTCCTTGGCTACCTACTAGAATTTCTTCTAGAAATTTTTTCCTTGGCATTTGTGGCAGATTATCATTACCATAATTTGTTTTTGTATTTGATGATAAATACAATTAATCTATACTTAAATTAAAATTCAAATTAAATATATCAGGAGTAATAAAATTATAGAAAATGTTTATGGGGGAAATGTTTTTAATTTTTTTTAAATATTTAGCTGGCAAGAAAAAAGAAAAAAGATAGGAAAATTTTTTCTTTTTTTTCTTCCTATTTTTTTTATTTTTCTTGAGAATTTTTTTTACATATTTTCTTTCATAATGTATCTTATTTTCCTTTTTTTTTTAGAATTTTTTATACATTTTTTTCCTCCCTAATCTATTTTATTTTTTTAAAAATCTTTTTATATTTTTCTTCCTTAATCTATCTTATTTTCTTTTTTTTTTCTTTTTTTTTAAATTTTTGAAATATTTTTTTAGATAACTATTCATCAATAATAACCTCGGATGATTGAAAATTTAAAAATTTAAATAAAATTAATATAAAATAACTAGATAATATATCATAATTACTTATATATTAATTAAAATTTTAATAAAAATAAAATTTTTTCATAAATAAATAATTTAAATATTATATTTTAAAAAAATTAAAGTTTTTATTTTTTAAAAATTATTTTTTTATTTTTTAAAATAAAAAAATTTAAAGCTTTGGTAAGACCAACATCCTTACCAACTTTTTCAAACTTAAAGAATTTAAAAAAAATAAAAAGTTATAAAAATTTAAAAACGTTGGTATTATCAACGTTTTCAATAAAGATTTTAAAAAAAATAAAAGAAACATTGATGTTAGTAATATTTTTCAAAAAACACATCATTCATAGAAATAGTTTTGATTTAATATCATTTGAGGATTTTTTTTTTTTTTTATCCCATGCAGGTCAAAAAGCCCAAGTTTTTTGAACAAGTCGTTTACGTCTTTGGGTCCAAGAAGGCATGAATAGAAAGGAATGCGTTAGTGGATCTTTTGTCGTATTTGTCAAAACGCGGATCTATTCATGTTCGCATAGGAAACCTGCAAGGTGCTCGGCAAAGAGAGAAGCAGAGAAACAAAATCAAGGAATATGGAGAAGGGAAAAGGAGTGATGGGAGGGCTGGGACGAAGATGGGCTGTTGATTTCACTGATTATTCTACTGCTCCTTCTTCTCGGGATGTTCCTGATCCTCCCGGTTTCTCTCGCGCCTCCATTGACCAGGTTTTCTTCTTTAATCAGATCTCCACCCAAATCAATTTTGGATTTTTTTACTTAAATTTTATATTTTCAGGACGATTCGTCTCTGAGTCGCCAAAAGAAAGATGCAGAATCCAATTGGAAAGCCCAGGTAAATTTATATGCTCATTGTTTTTATGTTTGCACTTCGTTATGAGTATGACCTTTATCCTTCTGATTTGTTGTGAATAGAGTTTCATCTCAAGCTTTCGTACGACGCTAAAATTTATAATTTTAAATTCTATGTATTGTAATTGAAAATTTTCGCTTCTGCTTTGTGCGGAGAAACTGAGGAGTAAACAAAAACAGAACTTTCTTTAAATAATAAACCCCAACTTCAAGTTGCAATTATTTAGTTGGGAGTGCTCGAGATTATGCCTTTTAGGAATTGCATACATGAATAAACTTGTATTTTCCTTTGATATATAGGTGA
>JANHAO010028167.1:0-10673 GCA_026873985.1 Saraca asoca
TAGAGGAAGGAAGAGTTACATGCATTAATTACAAGCTACAGTTGTGTTATATCAAGAAATAAATGAAAAAGATAGTAAAAGGCTATAATCCAGCTATTACAGGATAAAGGCTATGGGATAGGCCCCTCTTGTCGGTTATGGACTTATTTTCATGAGCATCTTCCACTTGGTGCGATCATATCATGCAGGGCATCTATTGTCTCGAGCTGGGATTCCTAGCCTGGGGTCGTCATGGAGGGTCGCTGTAGCGAGCCTGATGCTATTGTAGCAAGGTAGCGAGCTCGAGCAGAATGATCGGCTACCTGATGAGCTGGTCTTCGTGGTTTCATTGCTGTTGCGCTGTCTGGTAGCGGCAAGGTAGGGTTCACTTTGTGAGATGATATTGGGATGACTTTACTATACCACTTTTTGATGAAGGGTGATGCAAAGCTTGCTGGGTGCCTTTGGCGAGTTAGGCGATCTTGCCTCAAGTCTACCGCGATCTCTCGAGGCCATTTTTTGCCTATAACATAAGCCCCCCAACTCTTGATTTGCTTTGCAGACTGGGAGTTATAAGTTTTCAAGGCTTGATTCATATCTCCAGTCAGTGTCCTTACTTGAATGGATTGTCATGTCAGATGTCATTCCATTTTGCATTAGGCTATGCTTTCTTCTGTTCGCCATTTTTGGTCATTGGCATGACACTGGCGCTCATTTTGGGCCGTAGGATGAAGATCGAGCTAGATATCTTCTGGATTCTTTAAAGGGCTGAATAGGTCTTTTTATAGTCTAAGGACTTCCCTCTTTTTACCTCAAAGGGGGTCGATGGAGGAGACTAATGAGCCTTTTACGTTTTGGTGTCTTGGCTTCCGACGAAGCTCGTTAGGACATGAATGGTTTGTTACAGAATGTCAGGAGACATGGATAGCCCATTACACATGGCTTCATCACAGGATCCGTCTGGCAGGCTCCTGGGGGATCTTGTGCTGATCTTGGGCTATTTTCCTCGGCGTTGCTTGTGGTGTTGCTGCCTGGTGAACCAACTTTTTATGACTTTTTGAATTGCTCTGGGTCTAGCTCAGGAGGGCTCGCTAGAGGAATATAAGCAGGAGCAGTTGGAGGTTGTTGTCCTTCCTGTAGGCGTGAGCTCACTGACTGGCCTTCTGCTCTTCTTGCAGGAATGGTTGTGCCAAGTCTTTGAGCTTCTTGCTTTTGTTTCTTCATTTCTTCTTTCGATGTAATCTTGCCTTTCTGAGGCTCTTTGTTGTAACTTTCAGAGTTTGTAGTGGATGCTTAGTGCACCGCTATATGTACATTTCTGATGATTAATGAAATGTTTCTTTGGCCAATTAGCTACACTTTAGCTTTCTGCCTTTTATCTGGTTATTCTTAGCGAGTGAGAGTCAGGTCGCATGAGAACTACGCCTGACGAGACGTCTGGTGTGAATCGTAATTCTTTGGCCGTATGCTAGCCATGAATGTGTCGCACAAGAGCTGTGACAAGTTCATTATAGCATTCCTGCTATATGGCAAGCTGGCCGTCCATTGTTTAGTTTGAAAATGCCGTCAGGGTAGGCTCACGGGCTGTCTCACCTTCGGCTACAAGGTAGGCTCTAGGCCATCTCACCCTCGGATGCGAGGTAGGCTTTGGGGCCGTCTCACCCTCAGACGTGAGGTAGGCTCTAGGCCATCTCACCCTCGGTTGCAAGGTAGGCTCTGGAGTTATCTTGCCCCTGGATAGGCTTTGTGTTTGTGCTATCACGAGGTAGGCTCTGGGCCGTCTCACCCTCGGACATGAGGTAGGCTCTGAGGCTGTCTCACCTCGGACGTGAGGTAGGCTCTAGGCCATCTCACCCTCAGATAGGTTTTGTTTTCATTAAGACGACGGCTTATTGCATAGCAAGGTTGCTCATGAGTACCATAGCGAGCTCGTTGTTCTGTTGTCAGAAGATTTGCATTCTTTATCGGAGTTCATGGAATGTGGCTTACTTTGGATGTGTCGATGGGGTAGGCCTTGCACTGTCTCACCCCCGAATGAATCCTTTGTAGTGAAGAAGGGAAAATTCTTTGTCTAGACAATGCCCTTTTGGCCAGTCAGCAACTTGTATTGATTTGGCATACAATAGTTGATACAACTAATCACCATTGATAACAAATGAATGTTATAGGATCAAAATATGGTTCTAACGATGGGCTCAGGCTCTTAGGTGACAACTCGCTAAGCTTGTCAAGTGCGCTCCCTTGGTGGCGTTACCATATAATCCTGTAGTCAGCCTCTCCTGATGAGGTCTTCAATGGCGTCTTTCAGTGCTTGACATTCTGAGGTGGTGTGTCTAGCCTTATTGTGGTAAGTGTAGAATCTGCTTAGATCCCTAGACTTGGCAGTGGCTCTAATCAGTTTGGGCCTTCTGAAGTCCTCGTTGTTCTTTTTCATGGCAAAAATTTTATCTTATGTGTCAGACAGGATGCTGTAACTTTCAAAGCGTCCTTCGAGTCGCTGAGGCTTCGTATTCTTAGCAAGGTGAGGAGTGGGGTCATCATGACTCTCACTACCCCTCTTTTTGCTCATGATGGGACCACTGGGGTCTGCTCTATGCCTGGGCTCCTTTGTTCCAAAGATTTCTTCCCATCTTATTTTTTTGGTAGCCCGCTCATGGAATTCAGCAAGGTCTCAAGCTGGGGACTTGTAGAGGCTTCGGTATAATTTATTGTCTTTGTGAAATCCCGTTGAGATCGCTGTTAGGATACTTTCCTCTGAGGGATTTTGCATAGAGTTGGCTTTGTGCCTGAATCGAGCTATGTAGTTTTTGAGTGACTCGCCCCTATGCTAGAAGATCATCACGAGATGGCAAGGGGGCACAAGTTGTCTCTTTAATGCCCGATATTGGTCGGTGAACTTCCTTTGGCATTCTTCCTAGCTGTCGATGCTGCGAGTCAAGAGGTGCCTGAACCATGCCTGAGGTGCTCCCCCTAAGGTGGCAAGAAAGACGCGACACTTCACCAGGGGGTCGGTTGTCTAGAGGTCTATCTGGGTATTGAATGCATCCAGGTGATCATCCGGGTCGCTATTCCCATCGTATAGTGGGATCATGGGCACTTTGAACTTCTATGGGAGAGGTCGTGTCTCAATCTCCATAGAAAATGGAAAGCTTTCCTCACGGTGAGGCTAGTGGCTTTGAGGTCATGGATACACTTCTAGCCACTCGAGCCTATGGAGAATTTCTTCCATTGTTCGGTTTCGTGTCCCAAACTGAGGGGTGGAGCTTCTTGCTCGTTGTGAGCCCCCCAGTTGCTAACTATCATGGTCTTCATGAGTTTCCTTCTAAGCCTCTTTACAAAGCTGCTGGAGCTATGCCATAATTTCCTCATCTTTATGTGCTCTAAACTTGGGCCTACACCAGTGCTTTGATGGTTTCGGCTGGCTCTCTACCATGCTTTCAAGCGTTGGAAGGGATTGGTTGGCCATTTGTGCCTCTAAAATTTCAGGAGCAGTAGTAGGCTGTTGGCGAGCCCCCGTGACGGGGGTGTCCATCAGCTGGAGGGCTGGAGTGGTTAAGCTTTGAGTAGTTCTTCCTCTTGCCATTGTTGAGTTGCAATGGAGACTTCAAAAAGCATATGAATCCCCATAGAGGGCGCCAAAATGTTGACATCAAATTTCAGTTCGTACAGATGGTCCCGAAATTCAGCCAACGAGAAGATGAGTTTTGGGATCCTAAGTTGCTTATGAAGTGCAAAAGGGCAAAAAGGGGGAGGAAGAAGTGTGGCACGATGTTTTTAACATGGTTCAGCTAAATCTGGGTGGCACCGAACCCTACATCCATAGCAGAGATTTTATTGATTTTCAGAATCATTTTTTTATAGAATATTAGCTTATAAGAATGCCAGCCCCCCTCTTTTAACAATACATTCCTATTTATAGAGGAAGGAAGAGTTACATGCATTAATTACAAGCTACAGTTGTGTTAGATCAAGAAATAAATGAAAAAGATAGTAAAAGGCTACAATTCGGTTGTTGTAGGATATAGGCTGTAGGATAGGCCCCTTTTGTCGGCTATGGACTTGCGTTCGTGAGTGTCTTCCACTTGGTGCGGCCATACCATGCGGGGTGTCTGTCGTCTCAAGCTGGGATTCCTAGCCTAGGGTTATCATGGAGGGTCACTGTAGCTAGCCTAATGCTACTGTAGCGAGGTAGCGAGCTCAAGCAGAATGATCGGCTACCCGATAAGCTGGTCTTTATGGTTTCCTTATTGTCTCGCTATCTGGTAGCGAGCGAGGAGGGGTTCGCTTCATGAGATGATATCAGGATGACTTCACTGTACTGCTTTCTGATGAAAGGTGACGCGAAGCTTGCTGGATGCCTTTGGCGAGTTGGGCAATTTTGCCTCGGGTCTGTTGCGATCTCTCGAGGCCGTTTTTCAATAGAACTTAAGGTAACAACACAATGAACAACTACTTTCAATCCTGAAGATAACAATCAATTGCTCGCTACAAACTTTGACCTTGTAGAAGAGACCAGAGAAATAGCTCGCCTAAGAATTATGACCTACTAGTAAAGAGTCACAAGATACTACAATAGAAGGGTCTGAGTTCAGAGTTACAAAATTGGCAATCTTGTACTGTGCCTTATCCTTCCTTAAGCTTGCAAGGCTAGTGATGGAATGCTAGGATTGAACTAGGAAGGCCCATACATAATCAAGAAAGAATTATGCTATAGAGCTTATCACTTGGCAAATATGGATGGAGTGAAATTTCCATGAGCATGGAATACAGAACATCTACAACCATATTATTAATGAGTTTTTTTAGTTCGCACATCTAATCCTATAAACTCATTTAGAAATTAATGAAAGCACCCAAGTTTCTTCTTAAATTTATGTCTTTATCTCATATGCTTATTATTAATTTCTAGATAGATTTCCAACAAAGTATTACATAAGAAGCGAACTATTTTCAAGAATAAAAAAACCATGAGTAGCTAGCTGAAGCCCATTCAATTTGACTTAAGAACCATTGTTTGTGGCTTACCAGATATTCATCTTGGTTCTAATCTAATTGTAAACTAAGGCGTGACCTACTGGATATTCAGCCTAATGAATATACATTGTCTTGCTTGACGAATATACATTGTCGTATAGATGAATATACATTGTCTTGCCTGACAAATATACATTGTCATGGTCAAATTAATGAATATACATTGTCTTGCTTGATGAATACACATTGTTATGGCAAACTAGCTAAGGCGCAGCTTTCATGTGACCTACCTTGGCACCCAACTCAAGCTCATAAAGGCACAGCTCTTATGCGACCTATCTTAGCACCTGACTCATGCTAACTGGAGTGCAACTCTCATGTGACTTACCTCAGCACTCGGCTCATGCTGATATGAGGTGCAGCTTTCATGCGACCTCCCCAAACATTTCAACTTGGCTTATATCCTTTAAGTCATGATTTGTTAACTTATGTCCATTTATATTATAAGTTATCATTTGCAACCTACTGAATATCCTACTTGTCTAATGTTTGCTGAAATCATGATTAGCTATTTGAGGTATTATATGTAGCCTATTGATCATTCAACTACAAAAGCCAAGAGGAATTGAGAAGAAATATTATATAAAATTCATTATGAGCCTCGTTCAACGAGGGGAAGGTACATGAGAAAATTCAATAGTACAAGATTAGAATAAGCCTATAATTATCACAAGCCTACGAAGGAGGCTAGTCCTCAATGCTTGAACTCTTATGGCCTGGAAGGTTAACATATGGGGCGAGCAGGTTGGTCATCACTTGATTATCAGTTGCTTCCATGACCTACGAGCCACCTTCGTTTTTGAATAGCACCTTGAGCAGAAGAAACTCCACATGCAGGCTACACATCCTCATTAGGAGAAGCTGCCTCTGCATCCTCCTTGAAGCCTTTAATGGTTTCATGAACGTGCCCACCAAAGAAGGAGAAGTCCATCTGTGGGTGTTTCTCCCATAAGGTGAACAAAAAGTTCATGGCAATATCTTCTTCTGCTTTCATGACCAACGCTACAATTTCTGCCTTAGCTCGAGCAACTTCTTCTTTTGCAAGAGCAGCTTCATTCCTGGCTATTGAAGTAGCCTTAGCTTACTACATTACCACATCCAACTCACCTTTTACTCTTGCTAGCTCATCAACTACCTCATTAAGTTTAGAGGTATGACTAGACTTGACAGCCTCATGGTTTGCTACTTCACGAGATAAAGAATCCTTGGCTTCTTTCTTGGCAGCCTCGACATTTCTTGTTATGTCTTTTAACTCTAATGCCTTAACTCTTATAGTGGCCAAGTCACCCTTAAGCTTCTTCTTGTCCTCCTTCCAAACCAGAAGCTCATCACTTAGCTTAATTACCCCAAACGTGCTTTGCAAAATCAAACAATTGCATTAGCCCACGAAGAGACAAAAGAATCAAAGTTAGAGGACTTAACTTACCAATAGATCATGACAAACTATGTTGCCTACTCGACCTTCACTAGATATCTCTGACTCCAGTGCTTAGGTGCGGGTTCCCAAGGTCTGGTCCACACTTTCCTTGAGGAAGGCGAAATATGTCTCCATTCTTGGGCAAAGGCCATCAGGTCGCCCTTTAGCTCAAACCTCAGATACAACTTGGTTAGGTCATTCTTCAACCTCAACCTCATATGCAACTTACTCAGAAGCAAATTTTTTCCCTTATCAGTTTTTTGGTTCTTAGTAGGGGGTTCAGACAAGGATGGAACCTCAACTTCCTTAACCACGTGCAGCTATGAGGTAGGAATTAGCACTTGCAAGGTCACTACTGTTACAATAAAAAAGGATTAACCCACGATTGTAGGGGTTGTAATAGTTGTAGAAGTCGATGAGGTCATGATAGTGGTAAGGTTAACAAATCAAGTACGGGCTTGAGGAGCATAAAGGATCAGCCTCGCCATTTTTTTGTACTCTTGAAAGTTTGTTGGGCTAACCTCTTTGATTTGGCTAGCTCCTATGTCTTTTGTAAGCTCGATATTCAATGCTGGAGCAAGCTTGTGTGAACGTAAAAGCTCCTCATCAAATTTGAGGTCATTTCTGAAGTCACTCACAACAGCAAATTGACCCAGCACCTTAACCTCCTCAGCCACTAATGTTGGTTTCTCTTTACCAGCTCCATCTACAAAATAAGACAAATGTCAGACCATGAATAAAATATTGTATATAAATTCATGCAAGCTCATAGGTCGTTAGCTTGCTCACTAGGAGTAAGAATGAAACCAAAATTACAAAGACAACATAGGGATGGGCAAGAGACATAAAACCATCGGGTCTTATAGTTCCCCATGTTAAATTTACCCTTGGCATCACCTTGTGGCAAAATCTTCTTATACTCAATTTGCTGATCTGAAAGATAATAAATTCCATCTTACAGACCCACGCTCTCGATGCTATAAAGAAGGCAGAGGACCTTTGCGGATGAAGGTGGGAAATTATTCCTTAGATAAACAAGGGCAAGGGAGGTGAGTTGGGAGTGGGAATTTGGGGTCAGCTAGAAGAGGCAAAGCTTCAACTTATTCAATAGCTCAACAATATATGGGTGAACTAGGAATCTAAGCCCAGCATCAAGATGGTGGGGTTTGATGGCAACAAATCCAAAAGGAGGATAAGCTGCATGGCCTTTAAGAGAAGGCGCCATGAGGTGGCAACCTTTGGGAAAGTGGTATGCTTTAGCAATACTTCTAAGCTTGTTAATACTAATGGATGAAGGGTGATGTTTGAACACCACGTGACTTGAGGGACTTCTAACGTCTTGCTAGCTCTCACTAGGGTCAGGTTGAGTAATGAGTTGTTCAATGACCCCACCATTTCCAGAGGTCATTTTGTCTATGAAATGCATCAGCTCCCCACTCTGAGCTGAAGAATCAAAACTGTCAGCACTTCCTATTTGGTAACCATGACATCTATGACCTGCAGCCATCTACATAAGAAGAAGGAATGGTCAAGTCGCTAAAAGAAAGACCATACCCAAGAAACCAAGCCTAACAGAGTTTCCTATGTAGTAGGCCATACATGCCTCGAGTCACCACATCTAAGACCCAAACTATTGCAAACATGGGGGACTTGATCAATAAAGCCTATCAGATCACTAAACTTGGGAAACAGAAAGCTGAATCCAATAGTTCACAATCTTAAAACTAATCTCTAGCAACAAATAAGCATACATCACCAAACTAGGCAACAAAATACCAAAAACCCATAGAGCCAGACATTCATAAAATACAGTAATTTTGGGTTTAAGAAAGCTTACTTTATCAAGAAGGATGAGATGAGTTCTAGAAAGAAACTGGTCAACAAATCTAGTCTCTAGTAATCCGAATCCAAAACATTCAATGGCAAGCTTGATGAAACTTGAGAGCAAGAATGGTGGTGATTGTTCAAGAACTTGAGAGATAAGCAAAAAACAAAGTGCAAATTTTCAAAAATAGAGGGAAAAAGAATTCTCCTCATCTTACATAGTCTGAATAGCCTCACTGTTTGATCTAGAGATTGATTAACTACCCTTGATTTGATGGTCCAGCAAATAATAGGGCTCATACTTTGCCACATTAATAGCTATAGAAATACACGTGCAGTTAATGCAGTAATGATGGTATGGGTAGACAAAATGAAAGCATAGAAGTCTGAACAACTAAATAGCAAAACTGCAATCGCTAACTTTTACTGATGACCTATAGCTCCCAGTCCATAGATCGTACTAAGGGTTGGGGGCTAATGATAGTGGTATTTTTGGAGCCATGCAAGTGGGCTGGTAAAAGCCTAATGGATAGGCCTATCTAATAAAAGCCTAGCTCAACTAGAATTGAGGTCACTAAAGTAGGGCATCAGATCACTAAATGCGAGCTTGAATCATTAGTCAAAGGTCAGTAGCAACCTCATGTCTTTAGGTCTACCCTATAGGTCAAAGCACGCTTGCCGTGGTTAAACCCGAGGAGGGACTAACTTGCATGGCTAACTTGTAGACATCAATTGGTAGGAATCAACTTGCAATTAATTTATTATTTTCCTCTTTGGGAATACATTAAGATTGTATGCCCTAGCAACTATAAATAGGGGTTAAGATTATTGTACAGAGAACATGAAAAAAGGCATGAACTAAGAGAAAGAACTAGCTCTTAGATTGAGAGAATCCCTGGAGAGAAATAGAAAATCTACAAAATGGAGAGAACCCAATAGATACAAAAACTCTATCAATTCAAGCAAAGAAATACAACTATCATGGATGTAAGGTTGACAATCAACTTTAGCTGAACCACATTAAAAACTTCTGGTGCTCTATTGTTCTTCCTCTCTTCATCCTTATTCTCTTTCATGTCATTAGTTTACAGTTTAGTTTTCAAAGAACATGGTTGACTAAGTTCACATGTAAACATGATAGATTCAAGTTAACTTAATCTAGTCCTTTTTCTATTTATCTCTAACTTTGCTAATAAAATGGATGACATAAAAAATCAAAATTTGATATAAGTTAATGGTGGAATATGGTTCTGGGCCAAACTCGAGTCAATTGAGTGGTTCTTGAACCCCAAACTGCTTTCTGGAGAATGAGATGAGAAATAGAGAAGATGATGAGGATGGAGGAGAGGAAGAAAAGCAATGGAGAGCAATATTTTTAATGTGGTTCGGCTAAAACCAAGTGGCACTGGTCCTTACATCCACCATAGCTTTTATTTATCTAAGAATTCTTTACAGAATGCTGGTTTCGCTTATTTCTTGCCTTCTCCTCCTCTTTACAATGATCTCCCTATTTATAGAGGAAGAGGGGTTACACACAATGATTATAAGTTGTAATTCTGTTACATCAAGTATTAAATACACAAGATAATATAATCTCCTGCAATTTGGCTATTGCAAGTTACTTTCTGCGGGGTGGGCCCCTCTTGTCAGCTAGAATTGAGGCTTGATGCAAGCCTATCTGGAGCTCCATCTCACTAGTCTTCTAGCCTAGGCTATGCCTCCTCTTCATGAGTTTACGCCCTCATGCTCGTTGCCTTCTTTCATTCAATGGGGCCGAGCCAACCTGTAGTGAGGTGAACTCCTACAGGGATGATTTGCCAAGTACGTGAGTTGGGACCTCATGCTCTCATCTTCAACAAGCTAGACATCTTTTGTTTTAGACTTAGCTTTTGTTAAGTCTTCAGCCTACTGACAGGCTGTCGAGGCTAGTCAAATTACAATATTTATAAGCTAGTTTACCCTATGCTTCTTGCAGTATAAGGTAGCCCAAGTCAAGCCCTTGGATCTTCTAATATTAACAATCTAATTAAGAGATGAATGAATGGGGGGGTTGATTTATAGCAACTTAAATGGTAGGAAAACAAATAAATAAAAACTGTTATAGAAATGCAAGAGATAACCAGTCCAAAGGAGTCACTAAATGTGAGATTAATCCATCATTGATTACTAAGTATTCATGCAATTATTGATCATATTCCATGGCCTAAAATCACAACAAGAATCCAACAAACAACTCATTAAAATCTTAATGCATTGCTTAATTTTCCCTACCTTCTTTTGCAAGTGATTATCAAGATCTCAATAATCATATTAATATCTAAACTAAATGTATCTATTCACTTCAGACATTACCATAAAAACAAAGAAGAAAGGATGAGAAATGATCAATAGATTGAATGCAGAATGGAGAAACAGAACC
>JANHAO010028168.1:0-10676 GCA_026873985.1 Saraca asoca
TTGATGTAACACAACTGTAGCTTGTAATTAATGCATGTAACTCCTCCTTCCTCTATAAATAGGATTACATTGTTAGAAGAAGAGGGAGGAGGCCAGCATATTATAAGCCAAAACTCTATATAAACAATCTTTAGTATGAATAAAATCTCCACCATGGACGTAGGGTCCAGTGCCATCCAGATTTAGCCAACCCACGTTAAAAACACTGTGACGCACTTCTCCCTCTCCCATTGCCTCTTTGTGCTTTGGAAGCAGTATAGGATCCCAGAACTCATCTCTCATTGGCTGGAATCTAATACCCTCCATACAAACCAAATTTTGACATCAACATCTTGGAGCCATCTGTGGGGATCCATTTGCTCTCTGAAGTCCCCATTATAGCTTAACAATGGTGGGAGGAAGAGCCACTCAGAGCTCAACCACTCCAGGCCTCCGACTGATGGACACTCCCATTGTGGGGGCTCACTAACAATCTACTGCTGCTCCTAAAGCCCAAGAGGCTCAAGAATCGGCCAACCCTGCTCAATGCTTGAAAATACGATAAGAGAGTTAGTTGAAACCATCAAAGCCCTGGCATAAGCTCAAACTCAGAGCACGCAGAGACAAGAAGAAATTATGGCACAGTTGTAGTAGCTTCACAAAGAGGCTCAGAAGGAAACTCATGAAGATCATGATAGTCAGCAACTGGGGGCTTGCAATGAGTAGGAAGCTCCACCCCTTAGTCTGGGACGTAGAACCAGACAATGGAAGAAATCCTCCATAAGCTCGAATGACTAGAAGAGTATCCGTAACCTCAAAGCCACCAGCCTCACCATGAGGAAAGCTCTCCATTTTCTATGGGTATTGAGATATGACCTCTCCCACAGAAGATCAAAGTGCCTGTGTCCCGCTATACGATGGGAACAATGACCCGAGCGACCACCTGGACGCATTTAATACCCAAATGGACCTCCAAACAAGTGACCCCCTAGTGAAGTGCCGTGTCTTTCCCACCACATTAGGGGGAACGTCATGGGCATGGTTCAGGTGCCTCTTAGCTCGTGGCATCAATAGTTAGGAAGATTGCCGAAGGAAGTTCATCGATCAATATCGAGTGCTAAAGAAATAATTTGCGCCCCCTTGCCATCTCGTGATGATCTTCTAGCACAAGGGTGAGTCACTCAAAGGCTACGTAGCTTGATTTAGGCATGAAGCTAACTCAGTGGAAAATCCTTCCGAGGAAAGTATCTTAACAATGATCTCAACAAGACTTCACAAAGACGGAAAATTATACCAAAGCCTTTATAAGTCCCCAGCTCGAGACCTCACTGAATTCTATGAGTGAGCTACCAAACAAATAAGATGGGGAGAAACTTTTGGAATGGAGGAACCTAAGCATATAGTGGACCCCAGCGGTCCTATCACAAGTAAAAAGAGGGGCAGCGAGAGTTACGATGACCTTGCTCTTCAACTAGCTAAAAAGGTGAAGCCTCAGCAACCTGGAGGCCGCTTCGAAAGCTACAACATCCTGTCAGATACACAGGATAAAATTTTTACCATAGAAAGACACAATGAGGACTTCGGAAGGCCCAGACCGATGAGAGCCACTACCAAGTCTAGAGATCCAAGTAGATTCTACGCTTACCACAATGAGGCTAGACACACCACATCGGAGTGTTGGGTACTAAAAGACGCCATTGAAGACCTCATCAAAAGAGGCCGATTACAAGATTACATGGTGACATCACTGGAATAACGCACTCGACAGGCTCAGTGAGTTACCACCCGAGAGCCTGAGCCCTCTATCAGAACCATATTCTAATCCTGTAACTTTCATTTGCCATCAATGGTGATAAGTTGTATCAACTATTGTATGCTGGATCAATGTAAGTTGCCAATTGGCCAGGAAAGGCATTATTTAGGCAAAGAGTTTTCACTCCATCATTGCAAGGATTCATCTGGGGGTGAGACGGTGCAAGGCCTACCCCTTCGATACATCTAAAGCAAGCCACATTCCATGAACTGTGACTAAAGGTGCAAATTCCCTGACCATTGAGCAATGAGCTTGTTGTGGTATGTGCGTGCGACCTTGCTATGCGATAAGCTGTCATCTCAACAAAAATAAAACCTATTCGAGGGTGAGACAACCTAGAGCCTACCTCGCGTCCGAGGGTGAGACATCCCCAGAGCCTACCTCACGTCCGAGGGTGAGACGACCCAGAGCCTACCTCATGATAGTGTAGACACAAAATCTGTTTGGGGGTAAGACAACTCTAGAGCCTACCTCGTGCCTGAGGGTGAGATGGCCTTAGAGCCTACCTTGCATTCGAGGGTGAGACGGCCCAGAGCCTACCTTGCGGTCAAGGGTGAGACGGCCCGCGAGCCTACCCCGACAGCATTTCCAAACTAAATGATGGACGACCAACTCGCCACATAGCAGGGATGCCAGAATTAACTCATCGCAGCTTTTATGCCACATATGCATTCATGGCTAGCATACAGTCAGAAAATCATGGTTCACACACCAGATTTCTCATTAGTCATAGCTCACATGCGACCTGACTCTCACTCGCTATGAACAACCAGATAAAAGGTAGAAAACTAAAGTGTAATCGATTGGCCAAAGAAACATTTTATTAATCATCAAAGATTTACAAACAGCAATGCACAAAGCATCCATTACAACAATCAGAAAGCTCATATAGTGAAAAGACCTCACTCAATGAGGCAAAATTACATCAAAAGAAGAAATGTAGAAACAAAGGCAAGAAGCTCAAAGACCTGGCACTACCATTCCTGTAAGAAAGAGCAGAAGGCCAGTTAGTGAGCTCGCACCTGTAGGAAGGACAGTGACCTCTAGCTGCTCCTGCTTATATTCCTCTGGCGTGTCTACCTGAGCAAGAACTAGAGCAAATCAAAAAGTCATAAGAAGCCGGCTGGCCAAGCAGCAGCTCACAAGCAACACCAGGAGGAGATAATTCAGGATCTGCACAAGACTCCCCAGGAGCCCACCAGATAGATCTTGTGGCAAAGCCACATGCAACAGGCTATCCATGCCTCTCGACACTCTACAACAGACCATCCATGCCTTAATAAGCTTCATCAAAAGCCAAGACACAAAAACGCTGGGGGCTTATCATTCTCCTTCATCGAACTTTTTTGAGACAAAAGAGGGAAAACCCCACAGCTATAAAAAGACCCACTCGACCCACTGAAGAATCTAGAAGAAATCCAACTGATCTTCATCCAATGGCCCAAAACCAGTGGCAATGCCATGCCAACGGCCAAAAATGGCACACTGCAGAAATTATGGTCTAGAGCAGAGCGAAAAGACATCTGAAATGATAATCTGGTCAAGCAAGGACACTGATCGAAGATACGAATCGAGCCTCGTAAACTTACAACTCCTGCTTTGCAAAGCAAACTAAGAGTTGGGGGGCTTATGTTATAGGCAAAAAAAGGCCTCACGAGAGCGTGATAGATCTAAACCCACTAGAGGCTAGATCATCCAGCTCACTGAAGACACCTAACAAACTTCACCTCACTCGCTGCGAGATAGTGATACAACGAGGTGATCATAAGACTAACTCATCAAGCAGTCAATCATCCTACTCGAGCTCGCTACCCTACTATAGCAGCACTAAACTCGCTACAGCGACCTTCCGTATCAATCTCGAGGTAGGAATCCTAACTCAGTATGACAAACACCTCACACGGTAAAGCAACGCCCAACAACGGACACATAAATGCAAGTCCACAACCAACAAGAGGGACCCATCCTACAGCTCACATCCTGCAACAATCGGATTTTATCTTTTACTGTCTTTTCTATTTATATCTTAATGTAACACAATTGTAGCTTATAATTAATGCTTGTAACTCCTCCTTCCTCTATATATAGAATTACATTGTTAGAAGAAGAGGGAGGAGGCTGGCATATTATAAGCCAAAACTCTATATAAAAAATCTTTAGTATCAATAAAATCTCCGCTGAGGATGTAGGGTCCGATGTCGCTCGAATTTAGCCAAACCACGTTAAAAACACTGTGATGCACTTTTCCCTCTCCCATTGCCTCTTTGCGCTTCAGAACAGTATAGTATCCCAGAACTCATCTCTCGTTGGCTGGAATCTGGTACCTTCCATATGAACCAAATTTCGACGTCAATAACAAACAACTTATTTTAAAAAATAATAATTAAAAACATAATTATATATTTTATATTTTATATATAATATAATATTGGTATAAAACCTATATAATATCATCTAATTATTTTAAAATGCCATATTACATTTATAATTATTATCCTTATATATTGGAAAAATGTAAACTACTGCCTTCAAGTTTGGGGTGGTTGAATTTTGCCCCCATTAACTTTGAAAATTTGGAAATCAAAACATTAACTATGAAAAACTTAGAATTAATCCCTATCATTCACTTAATTAATCATCTTATTAAATTATGTTATTTATTTGTAAACTTCTTAAGCAAAAATCACAATATTAGTGTATGTTGGTTTAACATAAAGAAAGAAAGATGAATCATGCAGAGCTATGAGGGTATGATAGAAAGACATGTGAAAATAGAAAAAAGCTTTTAGTCGATATGACTTTGACCATGTAACTTCACCAAAAGAAACCCCTTTAACTTCTAAACTAGTGTTTTCTTTTGTATATATGATTGTCTTACCTTGCCAGGCTGGTAAGTGGTGTGAATTGCATAACTAAGTTGTGCCATAGTTAGACCTAAGGGTTAAGATAGATACTGTTTGTCACCACATTAGGGATGGCAACACATGGTGACATACAGGGATGGTGATATGTTTTGGCCAAACCTCACTGATGTGTTTTGCCTATACATCTGACATTGGAGATAATGATGTATTTCAAATAGACTAGATGGAGACATTAGAAGTAGCTAATGCATGAGATATCCTACTACCACTTGCTTGGTGTTTTGATGTGCTGTTAATGATATGAAAGAATGATGCATGAAAAACATGTTACTAGATAATATGATTGCATGATTTGATATATTATGACTGATATGAAAAGATAATGAATGAATTATACCTTGATGTGTTGTGAAGTTGATGTGTTAGGTGCATGTTTTCTAAACTCATTGACAAATTGTCTAAAAGGGCCCCAAATAAATTAGGATAGTTTGGATTGGATCTTCAAAACAAGATGAAGTTAGACCATGGGACTAGGTAGGCCTAGGTTTTAGCCAATCAGGTACTCAAGACCTGGACGAACCACCTAACTAGTCCTAAGGAAGCTATTAACTAGACATGTAATGATTGACTGACTGCTTCTTGATGCCTATAGGAGAGCCCTTTTCAATGAAATTCAGAACCCTTATTTTCAATTGAGTAGCTCCTACGGAGTGTTGCTTACCTAAAAAGGGTTTTAGTGAGCCTAAGGTAAGGTTTTTGGCCTAGAAAGGCAATTTCCTTACCTTAAGTTCTTTGTTTTTCTTTAGTTTTGATCTTCATTTGTATTTCTTTGGTTGTTGCAAAGTTTTTTCTTAGCAACCAAAGGTCAAGGTCAAAACTAGAAAGGTACTTTGAAATGAAGGTTTTAGGAGAACTTTCTCTTTCAAAGGTAACTAGGGATTTGTACTCTTTTCCCTTCTTTTTTCTTTATAAAAATTATATTTTCAAATTAGCCCAAACATTGTTAAGAGAAATAGATGTTAGCATTTTTTATATGATTACTTTGTTATCATCTTTCTCTATTTGGTTTTGATGTTGAAAACTGTTAGCCTAGGTTACCCTGGCTACATATATTTCCTGGTTTTAATGATGAAAAACAATTTTAATCAAGTCATTCACATTTATGCTTAATATTATACTTCATTGCTTATTTTAATTTGTTTTATAGGTTTCAAAGTATATGTCTATGAGAAGATCAACATTAAATTTAGGAATTATTTTATCTTTTTAGGTTTTCTTGTAAATGAATTTTAAAAGAAGTTTTATTCAAACAATATTTTCAAAATAAGGTAGAAACACCACTTGAAGAAAGTACAGATTTTATAAAAACTGTTTTACACAATATGAATCGATTCCCACATCGACTCACATTTGAAAATCTATACAAATTGATTCATACATAGATTCATGAAGAAAAATTTTCAAAAGTTTTAAAATTGAAAGTTGGGATTTTTCTTTGAATCGATTCAGTATTCGACTCATCAACTAAAAATTAGTTATTCTGTTATAGTTTATTACAACAATTATAAAGACCTAACTACCCTTCAATTTTCATAACTTCTACATGATTTTCTATCATCTTTAAGTGCAAAAATCTCTGAGAAAACTGTGTAACTAGATTTCTCTCTACCTCACAAGATTTTCAAGATTTAATCATAGGATTGTGAATCAAACATATGTTGATATTCATCTTAGCTATTTGAGATTCCATCTCAAATCTCCAATATTGTATTTTACTTTACCCTATTCTTTTCTTTTAAGGTTTCTAGAGATTTAGAAATCATTTTTAGGTTTAGAAGAGCCTGCAAAAATTCTTCTAGCTTGTCAAGATCCCTATAATTCTTGTGTATATTGTGCTAGCAGTTCAGGAGCCTAGTAATCCTAGTTGTTTTCTTTTAATTGAAGTAGTGATCTCGTTGAGGATTATCCAAGTAAAGTAGACTTCATTTGTGGTTTCAGGTGAAGTTGAACCACTTTAAAAATTATGGCTCACTATCTTTTTCTTTATCGCCTTACATAATTTTCTATTTTTTTTTTTTGCATTCTGCAACATTATTATTTCTTACTACAACAATCTAAATTCTGAATAATATTCAAATACAACAATTGAATTATAAAATAACATTCTTGCTGTGATCACAAAAGGAATTCAATTTAATTTTACAAAAGAGATCAATTCAATATTAAAAAGGAGTATAACATTGCCTAATGGAATAAGGGTAAGACCCCAAGTTTTAAATTTTAACTTTGATTGTGGGACCTGACAGTTGGTATCAAAGCAAAGGCTCTTGATACTCCTTTTCTTGTTCAAGATATGGATTTCTAGTTTAAATGTTTTTGCTAATTATCCATCTCTGAATCACCCACCAGCATTTGATTCTAAGAATTTTGATTTCTGAAAATTCAGGATTAAGACTTTCATAGAAGCCTTAGATGAAGATATGTTAGAAATTCTTGGATTTGGTTATGATTGCCCTAAATTATTATTAATAGAGTTCTTAAACCTAACTCTAAGTTGTTGTGGATAGAGGAAGAAGAAAGGAAACATCTTCTTGCCTCAAAGGTGAAATGGATAATTGTCAGTTCATTGTCTGTTGATGAATTTCCATGAATTTCAAAGTGCAGGATAGTCAAAGATATCCTAGATACCCTGGAGACCACTTGTGGCTACAAGTTTGAAGGTTATGATAGACAAGAAGAGTAGCACTGTCTCTTGCCAAAGCATGAAACTATGAAGGTTAAAAACTTTCATAGATTTTAGTATAGTTCATATATGAGTGACTCAGATGAAGATAATTCTTCTAATGAATCTTCTAATGATCTTGATAATTCTGATGATGAATCTTATGTTGATCCTACTGATCTTTGTGTGAAAATGCATGAGGCACCGCTTAAGACTTAGGAAGAATTAAAGAGAATGAATAAAGAGTTGAAGCAATTAAAAATTAGGAATAAGGGTTTGTTAAAAAGAATTGAGGAAGCTGAAAAAGGAAATGCTGATTTAAATGTTCTAACTGAAAAATTACTTAGTGAGAACAAAGTATGTGAGCACTGTGACTCCTATAAGTTGGAGATAGAGAGGTTGAATAAGGTGTTACCAGGTTTTGCTGAAAGTAATGAAAAACTGAATGGCATGTTTGAAAATGAAAGAAATTTACAAAATAAAAATGGTCTACGATATAGACAACCATAGCATAAAAGATCTAAAAGATCGAACCCTGCTTATATCACCTATTATTATTGTAATAACAAAGGCCACCATATTAGGAATGGAAACTATGTTCTAAGACCAAATGAGAAATTGTATGGCTGCCAAAGTTATCAACTACTAAGAAAGTTTCTGCTTTATCTACTAACAAGTTTGAACCCAAAATTTATTGGGTACTAGCCAAGCAAACTTGATCTTAGTTTTTTAGGTTTGTGTATGAGAAAAGAAAGCAACTCATAATGCAAAATAAAAGTTGCACTTACCACAAGATAGATATTAATAAATCCCTTACAATTCTCAGTACATGAAGAGAATTTAAGACTTCAAGTGATTTAAGTTACCATTTGGTTATCTAAATAACAAAAAAAAATTATGAAAATAAAAACCTTTGAAAAACTAAATTTGTGAACCCCCTAATTGGTTATGATTTATCTAGTTTTTTATGAGTTTTTGAATTGATTCACTTCTTGAGTTTTGAATTTAAGAATCGATGCCTACATCGATTTACTCAATTTTATTAACCTTCAAGAAGACTCAAAGTTTTGAATTTTTTTCAAAAAAACTTTTGGATGAATCAATTACCTAATCGATTTGTAAGATATCACTCATACACATATTGATGTCACAATCGATTCCCTCATGAATTTCAATGAATAGATTTAAACTTGAATTGATTCATTAGTGAACTTTTGCTCTTTGAATTGATTTACGAATCAATTCAAGGCATGATATTATAAATATCAAAATCAAAGTCAAATTCATTCTACAGTAACCTTTCAGCACCCCCTAGTTGATTCTCTCAATTTCTTCCTCTCAAAATTCACAAAATCTTCATTGTCAAACCCTTTTTTACCAAAATTTTTCCATAGGAACATTAGAAACCTCACTTCTAAGCATTCTAACTAATTGATTTCTTCAAAAACATCCAAAATAAAAAAGCCCAAAATCTCACCCAAGAAAACCCTAAATGCTGAAAACTATTCTTCTCATCAATCATTCCAACAATGGAGAAAAGGTTCAAGCTAGTAGTAAAATGCAAGGACAAATCACCCATGAAAGCTACCAAATCAACTGTCTCCCAGATTAGTGAAAATGTTTTATGCTAACCTTGCTGATGTTGATAGTAAATTGTCTTGCTATGTGATGCATAAACATGTGGTGATTGATTTTGAATCTTTTGCAAATGAATTTGGTATGAATAATTCAATGCCAAAGCTTACCATAAGATCATTTACTGAATACAATAAGGAACTAGCAGTTAGAATGTTGTTTCCCTACTCCACCCTAAAAGATGATAGTGGGAAATTGCTAATAATTGGCTTGTCTCTTGAAGACAGGATTCTACACTATGCTTTGTGCAAGATAATCATGCCAAGGATCACCAATTACACCCAAATTGTGGAAGATGATTTGCTTTTAATGTAGGTTATTAAAAACTATTGACAATGAAATTTAGTCGGTGTGGAAGACCTAAACTTCTACCAATGGAGAGGAGTTTTAGGATCCAATACTGCCTTTGAAGTGAGAGAGAGAGAGAGAGAGCCGCGCTTGAGAGATCTCATTTGAGATTTGAGAGATACACCCACATGAGAGCTATGGGAACTCATTTGCATGAAAGCTATGAGTGATTATGATGATCATTTTGATAATGGTGAGGTGAAAATCGTTCGTCGAGCTTTTAGTTTTCGTAATCACGAGGTAGGCTCAAGGGTTGTCTTACCCTCAGTTTTATTTTCGTAGGATGAAAGTCATTTGCTTGAGAAAAGTTTGTGGAGTGGTGCTGTAGCGAGGTAAAAATCATTCACTGTAGCGGGTTTGTTTATAAAGTTTGCATTGCAGCGAGGTGAGAACCGTTCTTTATAGCAAGTTTGTTTATAAAGGTTGAGCTGTAGCGAGGTGAAAATCGTTCACTGTAACGAGTTTGCTTGTAATGCCTGCGCTGTAGCGAGGTGAAAACCATTCACTGTAGCGAGTTTGTTTATAGAGGTTGTGCTGTAGCGAGGTGAAAATCGTTCGCTGTAGCGAGTTTGTTTGTAGAGGCTGCACTGTAGCGAGGTGAAAACCGTTTGCTGTATTGAGTTTGTTTGTAGAGGTTACACTTGAGTTTGTTAAGATAAAGAGAGGACTTCTATCTACATAATGCTTTAGCCAATTGGCAATTTTCATTAATTCAGTGCACAACAGTGGATGCAGCTAAGCACCTTTGAGGAGTTACAAGACTATAATATGGTCCTGACAGAGGGCTCAGGCTCTTGGGTGATAACTTGCTGAGCTTGCCGAGCGTGTTGCCCAGATGATCCTGCCATGTAGTCTTGTAACCGACCTCTTCTAATAAGGCCTTCAATGGCATTCTTCAGAGCATAGTACTCTGAGGTGGTGTCTCCAACCTCGTGGTGGTAAGCACAAAATCTGCTCTGGTCCCTGGACTTAATGGGTATCCTTATTGGCCTGGGTCTTCCAAAATTCTTGTTAAGCCTTTCTACAGCGAAGATTTTGTCTTGTGTGTTCGACAGAATGCTATAACTCTTGAAGTGATTTTTGGGTCACTGAGGTTTTGCCTTCTTTGTGAGATGAGGAGGGGTTGTCGTAACTCTCGCTACCCCTCTTTTTACTCGCAGTGGGGCCGCTATGGCCCACTTTATGCTTAGGTTCCTCCATTCTGAAGGTTTCTTCCCATCTTATTTGCTTAGTCACTGATAACACAAGATTTGACATAGTTAATTGGCCTCATACTTAGCATTGTAAGAGTTAAATTGTCATGTTTGCAGCTGAA
>JANHAO010028169.1:0-10671 GCA_026873985.1 Saraca asoca
AAACTAAGGAAAAAGTTAAACAAAAACCATAAACTAATAACTATTTAAGAGGTGATATTTATCATTTTTATAGGTACATTTTTCATTTATCAATATTGAATGCATCCAAGTGGTCACTCGGGTCGCTGTTCCCATTGTACAGCGGGATCGTGGGCACTTTGAGTTTCTATGGAAGGGGCTGCATTTTGATTTCTGTAGAAAATGGTAAGCTTTCCTTTTACCAAGGTTGGTTGTTTTGAGGTCGTGGGTGCTCTTCTAGCCATTTAAGCCTTTGGAGGACTTCCTCCATTATCAAGTTCTGCATTTCGAGTTGAGGGGTGGAGCTTTTTGCTCCTCCCAGTCATTGACTATCATGATCTTCATGAGTTTTCTTCTAGGCTTCTCCACGGAGCTGCTGGAGTTGTTCCATGATTTCTTCTTGCCTTTGAGCACCCTGGGCTTGTACCTGTGCTAGTGCTTTCATAGTTTTGGCCAATTCCTTCACCGTACCTTCAAGCACTTGTTGAGGTTAGGGAGACATTTGTGCCTCTCCTATCTGAGGGAGTTACTCCGCTGGTGGTGAACTTCGGCAGTGGGAATGTCTATCAGCTATACAACTAGAGTGTTTGAACTCCTGGTGGTCCTTCTTTTTACCATTGTTGAGCTATACTGAATACTTTAGAAAGTAGATGGATCCCCACAGACAGTGACAAAATGTTAACATTGAAATTTGGTTCACACAGAAAGTCCCCAAACTCCAGCCAACGATGATGAATTCTTGGACCCAAGGCTATCTTCAAAAGTGTAGGCGTGAAGGGAGAGGAAGAAGGACAAAACTCGACTGAGAAAGGCAACATTTTAAAGTGGTTCGGCTAAATCTAGGTTGTATCGGACCCTACGTTTATGGTGGAGTTTTTATTATTATGAAAGAGAGATTTTACAAAGTTTTCAACTATGGCTCTTCCAGCCTCCTCCCTCTTCTAACAATAAGTTCCTATTTATAGAGGAAGGAAGGGTTACATACAATGATTACAAGTTATAGTTCTGTTACATCAAGAAATAAATGTAAAAGACAGTAAGACTCCTGCAATTCGGCTATTGCAGGCTGCTTTCTACGGGCTGGGCCCCTCTTGTCAGTTGTAGGCTGGCATATGTGTGTCCGCCTCTCGGTTCGCACTTTGTTGAGCAAGATGTCCATCCTCTCGAGTTGAGATTCTTAGCTCAGGGTTGCTGTGGTAGTTCGCTTAGTGAGCTCGGTGCTGCTTCTGTAGTGTAGTGAGCTCAAGTGCGAGGGTTGGCTGCTTGGCGAGCCGCACTTCTCATGTTCTCATTGCATCACCTTTTAGCGGTGTGCGAGGTGGTGTTCACTGGGTGTTTTCAACGAGCTGGGTAACTTAGCTTCTATTGGGCTCGTACTGACTTTTTCTTCAAAGTCGATTTTTACCTATAACACCAATCAATTTATTTCAAACATGAATTTTATGAAACCAAATTAAATCTTTATACTAATTGATTCTAAACTAAATCAACGTCTATTTCTTTTGTTTTACATTCAATCAAAATATTGGCTTTATATTAATTAATTAATTTCAAATTTCAAAAATAATTAAATATGATATTAATTATGATTATTGATTATATACTAAATGAATAAATTTAATACAAATTAAATTTGTATATACTAAATGATTTGAAACCCAATCAACTTTCATTTTTTTCAGTTTCTATCAAAATTTTGGCTTAGTGGTAGTCTATGAATCTTGTTATTAAAAATGATTACATATAGTAGTTATTAATTATGATAATTATTATTCAAGTGAATATAGAATAATTTGAAAATTAAAGATTCAACTTTCATGATAGTTTTAGAGTATTTTATTTTATTAATTTACATATCTTTAGAATTAAGTTATAACTAAATCTATCATATATTGTCTTCTATCTTTATCATACTAAATATCTATTTTAAATAAATGTATGAAAATATTATTCAATTAATTATTTTGTATTATAATTATGCACTACTCATATCTATAAAATCAAGATAAGGACATCACTCACTATCAATTTATTATTCATCCAACATAATCAAGATAATAACAAAATTATGAATTAAATCAAATTGTTAAAACAAAAGAGTAAATTATTTCAGATTCTATCAAATTTTTGACATAATAATCATAAATGAATTTATTTTTTAAATATTAATTAAAGATAATATTGTGATAATTATTTATATAAACTAAATATAATATAATTTCAAAATTAAAAATTTAACTTTTATGATGGTTTAAGAATATTCTATCTTTCGGTTTTACAATCTTTGGCCAACAACGCCTCCTCCATTGCCATCTGAAGGTCACTTGACTTTCATTTTTTGAATACCCAAAAAACATCACACAAATTGCATTAGGAACTCAACACCCGAGGGATCAACCACTATTGAAGGCCAAGCTGGATATCTCTTCCCACATTTTGCCCAAACTATATCACCTAAAGCAAAATCCTCTAAATTGTTGGTGTCTTTCCTCCTTCCAGCATTTCCATGCTCTACATCACAAAACTAAATCCAGATGTATAACTCAGTTTTAACTAATGAATAACGAACAATTCCTCTTAGTGGGCGTAAATTAATATCATTGATAACACACAAATAAGATGGTTTGGTCATGTCATCGTTCAAAGTAAAGTCACTTTTTGGCTTGTTGGAAAAAAGGCAAAAATTAAGGCTTTAATAAATGTTCATGTCACAAACAATGTTGGACAGCTCAAGCTCTTTAATTAGGCAAGTGATACAAGCTTCATGTACCGATGATGATAGCTATAAAATGTTGTCATACACAATGAAGGAAAAATATGATGGTGAGCAAGTCTATGAATATGCAATCTCATATCCCATTTTGAGTATCCAATTTCGTGGGTAATAATAGAGAGGAAGCGTGAGACTTTTAGAGAGTGAAAACAAAAAAGTTTCTCCTAAATATTCAGTCTTTCCCTTATTAGAGAACGTGTGTTTCTCCTATTATAAGAGAGAGTTTGTCACTGTGCTCACCTTATTATTAGAGAGAAGATGTAATTCCTTTCCTAGAGTGAAATCCTTTTTACTTCAATTGCATTTTGTGCTTCATACCACTACATCTAATAGTGGTATCAGAGGACCAAGTTTATAGCCATTTTTTTTACACTATAGACAGATCCAGTGAGTGGAAAAGAGGCATCTTCAACAATGGTGATCAAGTACAATATAGAAAAGTTCAATGAGAATAATTTCTCATTGTGGAAAATGAGAATAAAAGCAGTTTTAAGAAAAGATAACTGCTTGGTGGCAATTGGAGATAGCACAGACGAGATCCTTGATGATGGCAAGTGGAATAAGATAGATGGCAATGCTATTCCTAATCTGCACACAACACTAGCCAACGAAGTATGGTTAAGTGTAGCAGAGAAGAAAATAGCAAGAGATATGGGATACTCTAACAAAATTGTATGAGGCCAAATCACTACCCAACAAAATTTTCTTGAAGAGAAAACTTTACACCATTTGGATGACGAAGTCAACTTCGATGACCAACCATATAATGCCCTCAACACTCTGTTTTCATAGCTCATAGTAATAGGGCATAACATAAAGATAGGTGAACATGCTGAAATTCTATTTCAAAGTCTATTTGATTCATATGATCAACTCATTATCAACTTGACGAACAATATAGAAGTTCTAGCCTTCGATTATATTGTAGTTGTAGTTCTTAAAGAAGAAAGTTAGTGTAAGAGCAAAGAAGATAGACTGGGAAGCTTACAGCAAGCTGAAGCTTTAACAGTGACGAGAGGGAGATCAACGAAACATGGCTCTAGTAGGAGTTAAATTCAGAGTAGATCAAAATCTAGAAGGAAGAAGAATGTCAACTGTCATCACTATGGCAAAAAGGGGCATTACAAAATGGAGTGCTGGCATCTCAAGAAAAATGAAGAAGCCAAAGGCAATGGTCCTGAGTCATCAAAAGCTAAAGGTTATGTAGCAAGTACCTCAAATGATGGTAAAATTTTGTATAGTGATGCAACAACAGTCATTGAAGGCAAAAGAAGATTCGCTAATGTCAGGCTTATGGACTCAAGAGCAGCATGGCATATAAACCCTTGGAGAGAATGGTTTTACCAATATGAAACTATCTCAGGAGGATCTGTGTTCATGGGTGATGATCATGCCTTAGAGATTGTTAGTATCGATACTATCAAATTGAAGATGTATGATGGTACAGTTCGCACCATTCAAGAGGTACGACATGTGAAGGGCCTAAAGAAAAATCTATTGTCTTTAGGACAATTAGATAATAGTGGGTGCAAAACCTATATTCAATATGGGATCATGAAGATAGTTAAAGGTGTGCTTGTGGTGTTGAAAGCGGAAAAGATAGCAGTGAATTTACATGTTTAAAGGAGAAACACAACAAGAAGGAGAAGCATCTACTGCATCAGCAAGTTCAGCAAAAGAATCAACAATGATGTGGCATTGTAAACTTAGCCACATGTTAGAATAAGGTTTGAAAATTCTCACTGAACAAAAGCTTCTTCCAAGGGTCAAAAAGATTTCATTACCCTTTTGTGAGCATTGTGTCACAATAAGCAGCACAGATTGAAGTTCAACAATTCACATGCTAGAAGTCAAGTTATCTTATAACTGATCCACTCTAATGTTTAGCAAGCACCAATTCTATCCCTAGGAGGTGCAAGATACTTTGTATTTTTTTATTGATGATTACTCTAAGAGATGTTGGGTGTATCCAATAAAGAGGAAGAAAAATGTACTTCCTATTTTCAAAATATTCAAAGCACAGGTAAAGCTTGAATTTCAAAAGAAGGACAAGTGTTTGAGAATAAATAATGGAAGAGAATATACTGATGAAGAATTTGATAGATTTTATCAGCAAGAAGGTATCAAGAGGTAGTTCACGATGGCATACACTTCACAACAAAGTGGAGTAACAAAATGAATGAACAAAACCTTGTTGGAACAAATAAGATCAATGTTGAGAACTATGGGGATGGCAAGCCATTTTAGGCTGAAGCAGTCAAGATCACTTGTTATGTGATCAATTGGTCACCATCAATAGCAATTGATCTGAACATACCAATGGAGATGTGGACTGGTAAACCAACTAATTATTCTCGCTTACACGCATTTGGAAGTCCTGTGTATGTTATGTATAATGCCCAAGAAACATCAAAGTTAGATCCAAAATCTAGAAAATGTATTTTCTTAGGGCATGCTGATGGAGTTAAGGGGTACTACTTGTAGGATCCCACTACCCACAAGGTGAAAATCAGTAAAGATGTGATATTTGCAGAAGATAAAGTACAAGAAAAAGAAAATGATAGCACTTTAAATGAGAAATCAGAGATTATTACAATTCAAGTTGAAGAAAGAAAAGAACAAGAAATTCCAAATTCTTCTAAAGTAGCGTTGAAGCATGAAGAACAAGAGCAAGTTGAGTTTGTAACTCCACAAGTTTGACAATTAACTCAGGAGAATAGAGAACTAGCTTGGCACTCATAATACATTATGGAGGGAACTGTTGCATACTGTCTATTAACAGAGGATGGAGAGCCATCAACTTTCCATGAGGCTACAAAAAGCCAAGAAGCTTCTCTATGGTTAGTAGCGATGCAAGAAGAAATTAAAGCTCTCCATAAAAACAAAACATGGCATCTTGTTCCACTACCACAAGGAAGGAAGGCCATCAGGAACAAATGGATGTACAAGATCAAATAAGATGGCAATGACCAAATGGAGTGGTATCATGCTAGATTAATGGTGAAAGGATTTGCTCAGAAAGAAGGTATTGACTTCAACAAGATATTTTCTCCTATTGTTTGACTTACAACAGTTTGAATAGTCTTAATGATGTGTACTATTTTTAACTTGTACTTAGAGTAGTTGGATGTGAAAACTATGTTCATTCATGGAAAACTTGAAGAAGAGATTTATATGCTCCAACCAAGAGGTTTTGAAGAAAAAGGGAAAGAAAACTTGGTTTGCAGGTTGATGAAATCTTTATATGGTCTTCAATAGGTGCCTAGATGTTGGTACAAAAGATTTGATTCCTTCATCATGAGCCTTGGATACAATAAACTTAATTCAAATCCTTATGCTTACTACAAGAGATTTGGTGATGGTGTTTTCATTATTCTACTATTGTATGTTGACGACATGTTGGTAGTAGGACCCAACAAAGATTGCATTATAGACTTAAAGGCACAGTTGGCTAGGGAGTTTGAAATGAAGGACTTGGGACTAATAAGATTCTAAGGATGCAAATTTACCAAGATAGAAATAATAGGAAGATTTGGCTTTCTCAGAAAAATTATTTGAAGAAACTCTTACAACGCTTCAACATGCAAGATTGTAAGCCAATTTCTACTCCTCTTCCTATTAATTTCAAGTTATCCTCAAGTAGGAGTCCTTGCAATGAAGTAGAAAGGATGGAAATGTCTTAAGTACTGTATGCGTTAGCAGTTGGTAGCATAATGTTCACTACAGTATGTACAAGATCAAACATTGCACAAGCAGTGGAAGTGGTTAGTCAATACATGGCAAATCTTGGTAAAAAGCATTAGAGCACTATAAAGAGGATTTTGAGATATATTAAGGGTACCTCAAATGTTGCATTATGTTATGAAGGATCAAACTTTACTGTCAAAGGCTATGTTGATTATGATTATACAAGTGATCTTGATAAAAGCAAGTCCACCTCAGGTTATGTGTTTGCTCTTGTTGATGGAGCTGTAAGCTAGGTTTCAAAACTACAGTCTATTATAGCTACTTCATAGAAATAGAATATGTTGTAGCTACCCATGCTAGCAAAGAGACAATCTGGTTACAAATGTTAATGGAGGAGCTCAGACACAAACTAGAGATGATTGCTCTGTTTAGTGATATTCAAATCACTTTACACTTGGCAAAGAATCCAGTATTTCATCCAAAGACAAAGCACAATAGAGTACAATATCACTTTGCATGAGAGAAGGTGGAAGAAGGAAGTATGGATATTCAAAAAATCGATACTATGGACAATCTAGTAGATATGTTAATAAAGCCAATCATTACTGACAAATTTATATGGAGTCAGTCCTCTATTGGCCTAGTGGAGATATAAGCAGCAAGAAACAACAAATATAGAAGGGATGGAAGAGTTATACAACAAAAGTGTCTTTAAGTGAGAGAATGTTGCTATTCAAAATGATGTCACTTTTTGACTTGTTGGAAAAATTAAAAAATTAAGGCTTTAATAAATGTTCAAGTCACAAACAATGTTTGATAGCTCAAGCTCTTTAATTAGGCAAGTGATACAAGCTTCATGTACAGATGATGATAGCTGTAAAAAGTTGTCATACATGATGAAGAAAAAATACGGTGGTCAGCTAGTTTATAAATATGCAATCTCATATCCCATTCTAAGTATCCAATTTTGTGGGTAATAACAGAGACGAGGAGTGAGAGTTTTAGAGAGTGAAAACAAAAAGGTTTCTCCTAAATATTCATAGTCTTTCCTCTACTAAAGAGTGTGTGTTTCTCCTATTATAAGAGAGAGTTTGTCATTGTGCTTACCTTATTATTAGAAAGAACTTGTAATTCCTTTACTATAGTGAAATCCTTGTTACTTCAGATGCATTCTATGCTTCATACCACCGCATCCTAACAGGCCAAAATACTATAAGGAAAGAATTATTTTGAGAAGAAAAAAAAAATTTTAATGGCCGAAAAAAGGCAGGCCTTTCACTTGTTTTTCTATGAATACACATGTCACTCAAAGTTGATGATGAAAATTTAAAAAGTGAAATAGCAAAAAAAAAAATATTAGGTTGTAAATGATATGAAGAACATATACAACATGCCCGCTATACACAAATGAAAAAGTTGATCAAATTTTTCTTTCTTTCGCCTACCTAAACAAAACATTTTCTTTATTTGGCATTGATCTGATTGTATACAAAAAATTTTAAAAGTGAAATAAAAAAATAGAATATTAGAAACAAAACGGGGAAAGATTTTACAAAAAAAGAAAAGGAATGTAATAATCAAGAAGCAATATCTTTTTTTTAGAAAATTGATTAAAAGGATATAAATCATTTTCTTATCTCAAATGATAGAAAAAAAAAACTGATGAGCAAGAAAGGCAAATCGACTCATAAGAAATATTCAAAAATATAATAACAATATCATTACAAAATTGGTATGAACTATAGTTGTCATTTTCTTCTCCTATATAATAGAAGACTCAGCAAATCAACATACAAAACTTTAACTCTATTTGGGAAGAAACCATGATTAGTACTGTGGATGGTGAAATCTGGTCAATAGGTATAAGTTCAAAATCACCCTAAGATGCAAGTTGAAGAAGTAAACTAAGGAGGAAGAAGAAGAGGAAAAAGGGAGGAAGAATAGCAAACACCAGAAGGCTTTACATGGTTCAACTAAAGCCAATCAGCCCCTACATCCACTGAGATTTATATTAGCTTTTGTATGGTGATTCTCCATTCAATTCAATAGAAATGCAAAGCTCAGTAGCTATTCCGGTAGAGTATCTGCTTATAGTATTTTTGACTACTTATTATACAAAAGTATTCTCCCCTATTTATAGGAGAGGGGAGGTCTACAAGTGCAATTTATTATACAATGAAAACTATTATTTTCACCGCATAAGATAATAAATGCTTGGCATCTGATAATATATACTAGACAAATCATTGTCAAACTATTGGGAGTTAATGTGTTAGTTCTGGAGGCTGAGCTATTGATCGGGAGTATGTACCCAAGGCTGGTGACTAGGCTTTCGTATTGATGTCCAGCTCGCTATCCCTATGACCTGGGCTTGTGTCATGTAATCTGTTGGCCAGACAAGTTAACCTTATTACTGACCCTACCTGAAGTAGACCTGAGGAAGGCTAGTTTGGACGTTGCATTCTGCTCAGTGAATCGGTGCCCTTCTTAACGAGCTAGTATCATACGTTGGACTTGTTTCGCACCCTTGGTTTGTGGGTAGCGAACTGGCATCCTACTAAGTGACCTTCACCATTAAGTGATTTAGGCCTCTTAATAAGTTGGGCTTTGCTTCTCTTTGGGCCTTGTTTAGTCCATTCTGGGCAGACCAGATAATGCCTATAACATCAAGCCCCCCAACTCTCAATTCACTTTGTGGATTGGGGTTGATAAATTTAGCTTCTTTTTTTTTGCTCTTTTGTCTTATGGCGAGCTAATTGCTTAACTTCCGATGATGGCCAAGAGTTGTGAGGCCATGGGAGGAGCTTTCGGCTATGGATGAGGCTTAGGCAGAGGAGTTGGAATTGTTCGATTTGCCCATTGGTGCTAGATGTTTCTAGATCTTCATACAGTTTGACGAAGCTAAAGGATGTTTTCCCTACCTAGGAGAAATAGGGAAAGTTTGTGTAGTCTCTATGCATGCACCCAACCCCATTTCCTTTTACTTTAGACTGGGTGAAGGTAGAGCTGGAGTAATCCCTTTTGTATATTATGGCTATGAGCTTGCTGGCATTCACCTTCCCAGTCAACCATAGGCTCATTTCACGTTGTATTCCAAACCTTTTATGTAATTTTACCTCATTGAAAGAGGTTTTGTGATAGAACTTTGCCTTTTATCATTCTGGGGGTGCCATAGTAGCAACCTGGAAGATCGTAGTTAGCATCATTAGTTCCTGCAAATTGTAATTCAGTAATCGTGAAATTACATGGGCATTTCTTGAGCTAATTGGCTTTGAAAATGTTAGTCCAGCTAAAATGAAGGGACTTTGGTTAATAAATCATGGCAAAAAGGATGTGTCATATCGCATGACCAATTGGTTGTATCATTTTGTTCCAGTTGGTAATAGAACTGGCATCCGTGTGCCTTCTGTCAATCACGAGTTTGGGCATCGGGATGCTTAAGTATTTTCGCCAGCGCAAGATGTAGTGTACATGTGAGTCATATAAGCGTGACTCAACCCGCACAAGGATTTGGTGCTTAAGCATTTCTTAGGCACAAGGTCACATTTGGCTACATGAGAATATCCTAAACCACGCAGGAATTTAATGCCAGTGGCTCCTCTCAAATGTGGAACCGTTACTGCTTGTGCAAGAGTTTGATGCTTAAAGTACTTCTTGGATGTAGCTCACACAAGAGTTTGATGCATGGTTAGCACTTCTTGGATGGAGATCTCTAGAGTGTTCCTCGAACCTGATTGGGTGTACCTCAATTGTCAAGTGAGGATGCCTTTGTGGCATGGCCCGCACATGAGTTTAGTGCTCGAGACACTTCTTGGATGCAGCTTGTGTAAGAGTTTAGTGTGTGGATAACACTTCTTGGACGTTAGATCTCTGGGGTGTCCCTCAAACCTGACTGGGCATACCTTGATTGTCAGGTAAGGATGCCTTTGTGGTAAGGCTTGATGGAATGCTGAGTCCAGTCAAATTACAAGATTTATAAGCTAGTTTACTCTATGCTTCTTGCAGTATAAGGCAGCCCAGGTCGAGCCCTTGGATCTTCTAATATTAACAATCTCATTAAGAGATGAATGAATGGGGGGGAATTGGTTTACAGCAGCTTAAATGGCAAGAAAACAGATAAATAGAAACTGTTACAGAAATGCAAGAGATAACCAGTCCAAAGGAGTCACTAAACTTGAGATTAATCCTTCATT
>JANHAO010028170.1:0-10671 GCA_026873985.1 Saraca asoca
ATACAGATTTAATATTTAAGTCAATTATGAGTGTTTTGTATAAATAGCCCAATTATATGATCCATTTTGTTTAATGGGTTGCACCCATGTTAAGTGAACTGTGTTTACTAGGCCATTGTGTTAGGTAAACTGTTGATGGGTAGGTTAACTCAATAACCCATTAAGATTGCACATGGAGAGTCCCTGGTCTCTACTATAATATGTGTGTTATTGCCCCATTGAGTAATACGATGATAGTTTTGTTCTCTATCATATTATAGCCATAAGAGCAGTTTATCTTCATACAAAGCAGATGCTTTCAGGATCAAAACAAGGATTCATCACGTCTACCAGGTAATTCTAAACCTTAAACTATTGTTACATGCTATAGGTTGGCCTACAATTCTGGCGTTTAATGTGTTGTAGAATTTCTTCTTGAGATTATGAAATTCTTTCAGGTTATTCAATAATTTCATTGATGGATCAAAGGTAGGATATTCATTTCTCCAAGGAAATATTGTGTTACATTTTTAGATAAATGTTATTTTATTTTGATGTAAATATAAGAATATGGCATCTCCTTAAATCATTTTTGAAAATATGAGAAAGATTTTATAAGTCATAAACTCACTAAAAATCTAATTATCAAAAAATATATAAAGATAAAATTACAAAATAAAATTGTAATACCTCAAAACTTTATTTTAATGTTGTTAGATTTGTATATATGCAAATATACATATTTATTTAGAAATTGAATATATACAAGTACTTTGATATGAAAATGAATATCCAGTATAATTCCACTTTTGATAATCTTTATAGTCTTAAAATAATAGTAATAGTAATGATATTTAATAATTCTTTTTCTTTGGCTATTAATAATTTTGAGTATTAGCCATGCTCATAATATTGAAACAAGAAACATAGAAAGACTTAATGAAGATTCATGTCGAAACTATGGTTTTGAAACCCAAATGCTTCCCTATGGTCTCTTGGAACAAATGGCTGGTTCCAAACAACTATGGACTTTTGGACCACAAGACTTGATGGACCCTTTAAACTAAACTTGGACCATTAATTAATTAACGACTAATCTGAATTAGCTAAAGAAAGAAAAATAAAAATAGAAAAAAAACTAAGGTATATCGGATAATGTTTAGAAAATCAGATCGGATCGATCGGTTGAACGGATTAGATCAAGAATAGGTATGCATAACGGTTGATTCAATCATAAAATCGTTTTCATGATTAGATCATATTGGATTGATTGAAATCAGATTACACCAGACAAATGACCAAAACTAGTGAATCAAAATTGGTTTTAAAAAATTGATAGACTATTTATTTATTTATTTTTTTATATTTTGCCTTCAAATTGGAATTTTTTTGTATTTTTTAATTATAATATAAGTTCTTGAAAGATATACTAAAAAAGTGACCCACAATTATAATTGACACACCCAAAAATTGAATTTGCCCAGATTGTAACTGCTTGGATGAATTAACAAGTGGGTCGAATGACCTAAGTTCATCTAAGTAGATTGTTTAGAGAAAGAAATACGATCGAATGATTAACCTATGGCATTATGGTCAAAATTCAAGTCTTCACAAGATAAAACACTGGGATCATTAGTGTGAAGTGGTGCAGAATCATGTTCGAATGAGTATAAACTCTAGGTCGATTAGCTCAGGTTGTAGCTTGGTTACCAAGCCTACTGAGGATGAGATAGCCTCTTAACAATCACACGTAAGTTGGTACACTCGGAAACATGCATAAATAGTGTGATTACATAATCAACCACAAGGTGAAAATCTTACTCATCTAACGATACGCTATGAACATGTGGATGCTCTTTATTTGTCTAGAACATACCAATTGGCATGATCGACACCTATATAAACTTCCAAATACCCCTCTTACAAATTTATTCTCCCTATTAATATTGAAGCTTTGCTTCTAAATTTAACTTGGGAATTAGACTATACTCCGTAGATCACTTCCATCATGTATGTGTGACATTATTCTTTGTGTAGGTCAACTTTCCACCATTCACCATCCTTCCGGTTAGTCCATTCTAGTTGAAGAGCTTTATTTGGCACCATTTGTGGCTTTCCCAGCCACCTAAATGTTGGAATGCTCCTATTCCTACTCTGCCCATGTTCCGTTGTATCCGGAAGAACGTTGTCAATGTGAGAGGCCTCAAGATAAGCATCACTAGGACTAGATGGTGAAGGAGGTTCAAAGAATTATAGTTGAGCTCAAGCATGATGCATTGGTTGAGCAAGTTTGTCAACTATAGAGAGAATTAGAAGTTCTCTGTCCCATGCAAATCTGGTCGACTTTTCCTTCATAACCATATCACCCATTAAGCCTTATCCTTATGAAGATGAATCCTATCTTAGCCTCGATCTTAGTCACCACCTTTCCTCACTCCTAGCTTGCTTTACCTTACAACCCACTTGCACTATAGAATCACTAACTACACTAAATACCCACCCAGCTAGAACAAGCCCTAAATCCAACCATTCCTCCTCTAATGAATGCTTTCAGTAATTTAATATCAAACTATCAACCTTTACAAGAACAAATTCTCTTATACCACAATTTGCATGTGCAACCCACACAAATCACTAATATAGCTATGCCAAACATAATTGACTTCCACTATCATTGACAAAACCACATAGATCACACACGTGAATAATATGATCCATTAAATCCAACCATTAATTTTACCTAAAGTTTTAAACAAGTTTCCTTTTGCCATAAGGATGGCCATCCCTGCTCTCCATGGCAATAATCATTGCTTTGTTACCTAGTCATTTCAAACCTCTAACTCATATCAATCACTATAATAAAATGACAATCCCACAAGAGCAATTGTGGGCATTCTTGGCATTCATGTTGTTATCCAGAGCCCCAGATGCCATCATGTGTCATAGCTTTTCCACTACTTTAAAGAAAGTTAGGTTGCAATAGTTCATGATACTACCGAGATAGTCAATCAATAGCTTCTAGCAGTTGGCTGAAGCATTTTCCACTCACTCTTCAACCACTTTTCAACCAATATAGCATCCAAAAAGACATTAGTGGCTTTGGTAAACTTCCAGTAAGGACGATACGAGATGTTGGAAGGGTATCTCACTCATTTCAATACTTTAGCTTTGGAAATCAAAGACCTTAATGAAGATGTGTTAGTGAACTAGATTAATTTTGGCCTTCAATTAGGACACTTCTCCCTGTTCTTAGCGAAGAGGCTAGCATTATCCCTTTCAGAACTACTAGCTTGGTCAGAAAAATATATAAATGTTGAGAGGTTGAGCTTGCCTAGAGACATGTCGAGTGGACTTAAGCAAAAAATGTTAATGGTATAATAATTATGAATTGTTGAATGCACCTACCAGCCACATTATTCAGGATATGTGGGTGATAAATTTAATGAAGTTTTCCCCTAAAAATAAAGAAAATGTCACCAATGGATAAGTTAAAATATTGTAAGTTCATCATAATTATGGGCATAAAACAAATGATTATGTCATGTTGAAGGATGAAATTGATGCATTAATAAGAAGGGGCACCTTTCTAAGTATAAGAAATTTCAAGGGGAAAATGATGATCAAGAAATGGAAGGTACAAACGAGAGGGATCATTTACTGCAACCCACATGATCAAAAGGGAAACATGTGGAAAGTGAGTCTCTAGTCTTGGGGATGATTGAAATAACTGAAACAGGTTTCATTGGGGAAGGAATCTCCAGGAACACCAAGAAGAGGCATCTTTGGTCTGTTATAACTATCAAGGGAAAAAAAATGAGAGAGCACTATAAGCCTATTTGCTTCACAAAAAAGGATTTTGGTAATATTGATTGTGACCATCATGACCTAATGGCTATCTCGGCATTAATCCATACTTGTTGATCAGGGAAGTTCTATTGACATTTTATATTTGCATATTGCTAATGCTTTTAACATTTCAAAGATCATGTACAAATCTTATACAGGTATTTTGATTGGTTTTACAGAAGGTTAGGTCCAAGTGAAAGGGAAGATTACCTTGAGGATAACCCTAGGAACTTGACCATTGACAAAAAGCCTTGATGTAAACTTCCTAGTTATGGCTACCTTGAATAATGCCTACAACACAAATTTTAGTCAACTATCTCTAAATCAAGTGGGAGCTATAGTTTCTATCCCACATTTATTGATGAAGTTCCTTACTATGGAACGAACAAGAAAAGTTCAGGATGATCAGTAAGTAGCTTACAGAAGTTACATTGCCAATTGGACAAAAAGTAAAGAAAACACAAATGGAAAAAAATAGGTAGTCATCAATTCGCCTGGTAACAAGTGCTAAATGGTGGACTCAACTTTGTTGGATGTGATGTAAGATAGTGCATGACAACTGAAGCCAAGGTCGGATCTAGAGGAAGTGAGCATATTTGACTAGGGTGATGAAAGGATAATAAAGATTGGGGCAGGCCTCTCAGAAAGTAATATGACCTAATTAATCAAGCTACTAAATGAGTATATTGAAATTTTTGCTTGGATGCCTGCAGATATACCAAGGATAGATTCGACCTAGCATGCTAGAAGCTGTCAATTGACCTTGGTACAAAGCTTGTTTAACAAAAGAAAAGGAACCATGGTGTTGAGTACCAGAAAGTTATAAAGGAAGAAGTATACAAATTGCTAAACATAGGCTTCATCAACATAACATGGCCAGTAAATGTGATTCTTGTAAAAAAGGCCAGTGGAGAATAAAGAATGTGTGTTGACTTCATAAACCTTAACAATGCATGTCCAAAAGATTCATACCCACTGCCAAACATTAATCAGCTAGTCGATAACACTTCAGTGTTTGAAATCTTGAGTTTTGGAAATGTGTTTAGAGGATATAATCAATTGAGGATACACCTAAGGACGAAGACAAAACTACATTCACAACCAATCAAGATGTATACTATTACAAGGTAATGCTGTTTGGCCTCAAGAACATAGGGGTGACATACTAGAAATTGATGAATAAGGTTTTTTCATAGCAAATAGAGGGAAATATAGAGGTGTATGTGGATGATATGTTGATTAAATGAAAAAGTATGGGACAACATTGCATAGATTTAGGATAGGCATTTGGCATCATCAGAAATGGGAATAAACTCTAAGAGTTATGCATTTGGGGTTCGAGGTAGGAAGATTTCTAGGTTTTATGTTGACCAAATAAGGGAGAGAGGTGAATCCTTCCAAGTTTTAGGTGATAATCAATATGAAAAGTTTGTTGAGTGTAAAAGAAGTCTAAGCAATGAACAACAAAATCGTCACCTTCACTCTTTTCATGTCTAGGTTAGCTAATAAACATGCTACTTACCGTAAATTACTTAAAAATCCTAAAAACTATGAATGGGTTGACAAATGTGAAAAGTCTTTCAAAGAGCTAAAAGAGTATTTAGCCATACCACCTATAGTTTCTGGATCGGAGCTCGATAAAACTTTGTATCTATACCTAATAGCAGCTTTAGAGGGAGTAAGTTCAGTTCTCATCCTAAAGTCTAAGGGGGAATAGGGACCAATTTATTTCATGAGTTAAACATTACATGAGGTGGAAATAAGGTACTAGAAGATTAAAAATTTGGCCTTTACTTTACTAATGGCATCTAGAAAATTGAAACAGTACTTGCAGAACCACCAAGTCATCATTTGAACAAATGCCCCAATCAAGTAGGTGCTACATAAGCCTAGATCTTGCCAATCAACTTGTTGCATAGGTAGTAGAACTTTCTTAATATAAGTTGGTGTGGGAAGCAAGGAAGGTAATAAAAGTGGAAGTGTAGGTAAATTTTTTAGTTGAAATTATAAAAATGGAAAAAGCTAAATTGAAAGACTTTGAATGGGCCCTATATATTGATGGATGTCAAATGGAAAAAGTAATAGGGCAGGAATAATCTTAGAAGGACCTGAAGACTTGGTGTTAAGACATACATTAAAATTTGATTGCAAGGCACCATGTAGAGTATAAGGCATTAATAGCTGACGTAAGACTAGCGAAAGAAGTAGGTGCCCAACTTGTAAAAATCATGAGTGATTCTTAACTAGTAATTACCTAAGTGAAAGGGGATTATGAGATTAAAGAATTGATATTTGTATAATACACTTACATAATGAGAAATTTACTAGAAGAATTTGAGTACGAGCTAACAAGAATCCCCAAACAAAGAACGATTGAGCGGATACATTGGCTAAACTAGCAAGTGCAAAGGTAGTAGTAAACAATCAAATAGTGATACAAAAGACATTACAAGCCCCTTGCATAAAGAAGTAATATGTGTCAAAGAAGGTGCATCTTGGATGATGTTGATTATGGCATTTTCAAATGATGGATATTATTTACCAAAGAACAAGAAGGAGGCTAAAAAAATAGAGTGAAGGGCAGGCCATTTTTTCTTAAAAGGAGGTTAATTGTACAAGAAGGGTTTTGCTTCTCCATCTTTTAGATGTTTGCAACTGGATAAGGCCAACTATGTCTCAAGAGAAATCTATGAAGGGATTTGTGAAAGCCACCTAATTGGCACAACTATTGCATTCAAGGCTACTTGGTTAGGATATTTCTGGCTTGGAATGAAGAGGGAAGCGATTGAGCTAGTATAGAGATGTGAAAGATGTTAAAAATTAGCTAAGATCTAAAGGCAATTGGTAATGAACTAGATGCCCATAGTCTCTTCATGGTCATTTGACCAGTGGGGATAGACTTTTTCAGACCATTCCCAACCACTTTGAGCTAATTAAAACATGTGGTGGTGGCAGTTGATTACTTTACAAAGTAGGTTGAGGACTTTTTGCAACTATAACTTCAAATCTATCATATTAACAATTGAAGGTTTTTTGGCCATTTTTGTTTTTGTTAGGCTACTACGTGTTAGTTTCACAAATTTTTTTCCCACCAAGTACAAACACTGCATTTTGCTGCTTGAAGCAAAGTGGTAGTGTAGCCTTCATTTTTGTTTCTATTTGCTTTTGGCAGAAGTAGAGTTATCAGTGTAGGCTAGCTATTGGTAAGTACATAAATAATGATAGCTTCATTAAATGCATACTAATGACTTCCTAAGTACCAGAATTTTTCTCTTTACTTTGTTTTGCTGTGTTAAATGTTTTGTTATCTAAAAACACTTTTTTTAGACTACATTTTTTGTTGAAGTTTTACGAAGGCTTTTGCAGGCAAGGGTTAAGGAACTTCAATGTCTTCTTCTTAGTGCTATTTTGGTTAATGATATTTAATGTGTTGGTTGATTTATTATTGGTTGTGGTTATATATTTTTGATTAATAATGATGTGGATATGCTGTGTGTATCTATTTAGTAGTTTAGTGAATTGCAAAAATTTATGATCTACAGTAAGTGAAGCAGAACATTCTATTATTCTGGAGAAAGAAAACATTCTATTATTTTGGAGAAGTTACATATAGCTTCAACTTCAAAAATTTCTTATTCTAACTTAAAAAAATCATTCTATTATTCTGGAGAAAGAAACCATTCTATTATTCTGAAAAAGTTACATATATATAGCTTCAACTTCAAATATTTCCTATTTCGACTTTAAGAATGAGTGGTCTATATAGTTGTAGTCCAAAAAAGGAAAGAATAATAAATTAATTACAAGTAGATCCTAGCAAGTTGTTATCTACAAATTGGCTATGAAAGTAGGTCCCCCAAGTTAGTCCCTGCAAGTTGATATTTGCTTAGGAAGTGTGCTAGAGCTCATCTTTAGAGCTAAAAGCTGAGAGCTACCTGAAACCTGTGAGCTAGAGCTTATCTTTACAGCTGAAAGCTAAGAGCTAGATCTAAGAGCTGAGAGCTAGCTAAGACCTACGAGCTAGAGCTCAACTTTATAGCTAAAAGCTATGAGCTAGTTGAGACCTGGAAGCTACAAGCTCATCTTTAAAGTCGAGAGCTGAGAGTTAGGTCTGAGACTTCTGAGCTAGGTGAGACTTGCGAGTTGGAGCTCATCTTTAGAATTGAGACCTGTGAGCTAGAGCTCATCTTTTGAGCTAAAAGCTAGATCTGAGAGTTGCAAGCTAAGTGAGACCTACGAGTTGGAGCTCATATTTAGAGTTGAGAGCTGAGAGCTAGAGTTAAGACCTGCAAGGTAGCTAAATATATATATTTATCATGCTCTGATCAACAGCTACAACATTATTCCATGGAGCATTCAACTTATACTTATATAATTATATTTATAAAAATTTTAACAAGACTTTTTATTAATAATTTATAATTAATTCATATAATATTGTTTCAATTATCAATTTAATTAATTTAGATAAACCAGAAACTATAATCCTCTATATGCACACATTATAGATTGATAAAAAAACATTAAACATTCCAAAAATTTGAGAAAATGTTTTTCTTTTTCTCATTTCAAAGGATTAGATAAAGGTTCTCCTTTATTGGATTTTGTTATCCTTCATGTATCTAATAATCACCATTATTTTAAATTCCTATACAATAAATCTTTCAAGTTATATGGTACCATGTGTTCTAAGATTGGAGCTTTACAAATGTTGTAAGGCAGTTATGTTGACGTTGGAATTTGGTTTGCGCAGAAAGTCCCAAACTCCAGCCAATGGAGATGAATTCTTGGACCCAAATGCTATCTTCTAAAGTGTAGGTGTGAAAGGAGAGGAAGAAGTATCAAACTGGACAGAGAAAGGTAATATTTTAATGTGGTTCGACTAAATCTGGGTGGTACCAGACCCTACGTCCATGGCGGAGCTTTTATTAATATAAGCAAAGAGATTTTTACAGAATTTTAGCTTACAAGTTTTCCGGCCTCCTCCCTCTTCTAACAATGAGTTCCTATTTATAGAGGAAGGAAGGGTTACATATAATATTTACGAGCTACACTTCTGTTACATTAAGAAATAAATATAAAAGATAGTAAGACTCATATAATTTGGCTACTATAGACTGCTTTCTAGGGGGTGGTCACCTCTTGTTAGTTACAAGCTGGCATATGTGTGTCTAAAGCTTAATCCTACTTCATTTGGGCAAGATGTCCGTCCAGCCAAACTGAGACTCTCAACTTAGGTCACGTGGTAGGTCACATAGCGAGCTCGATATTGTCTCTGTAGCACAGCAAGCTCGAGTAGGATGGCCAGTTGCTTAGCGAGCTGATTTTATAGTGACCTCATTATGTTGTCTTCTGGCGATGAGCGAGGTAGTGCCCGCTAGGCATCCTCAGCAAGCTGGGTAACTTAGCTTTTACGGGGCTCGTGCTAACTTATTCTTCAAAGCCGATTTTTACCCATAACATAGTATTCTACTGTTCAGTTCTTTAAACAACAATGAGTGTCAACCAAAATGACTATGAAAATATAGAAGGGTTTTTTAATTCTAAAAATTTAGAATGCAAACAATCTCGATTGAGAAGGTGGTTGATAAGGGCACAACAACTGAAAGGCAAGGTCGTTGTAGATAGAAGTGTGCTTCTAAATACTATCTTTTAGTTTTATCAATTTATGTGTCTGGTGTTTTATTTTTCATTTTATCTCCATGTGTGCCTTTTCAATTTGTCCTATTATTGAAGGTAGTTATGTTAATATAGTTTCCCCAATGGCTGGCTATGATGCTAACATAAGTAGTCCATCATGTAATAAAAGAAATGCTAATGATCTTATTGCTATGCCAATTGCTAAATATCCCTAACCCAAATTATGTACAAGTTTGCATACACAATATGGTCATACAAGGATGCTTGGTGACATATCAAATTTTGCAATCAATTTAAATAGCAAATTCTGCAATATAGGTATGTTTTGATCTTACACAACAAGTTCAATTGTGTTTTGTTTTGATTCTTATGTCTTGGTTGTAGCTATAATACAATGTGATATACTTTAATGTGCTTTTAATGGTGAGAGTGTTTCATAACAGCTCATGTGGGTAAAAGGAGCAAAACTACTCATTCACTTCACATAGATGAAACTAAGCAAGTTGTTGATGATTAACCTTCTAAAAGCAATATTGAAAATTACAGTGCATCCCTTTGGAGGTTAAATTGTGGAAAATTTAGCATAAGTCCATCTCATCAGCTTATACATTCTATTTTTGAAAATAGCTTGGAAAATACCGCTATATTGAACACAAATGATTAAGATGTTCCTGAATTTTGATTCTTTATATCATTTTCTTTGGAGAACATGTATGTTATCAAATATTGTTTGATTATGTTCTATTTTGATTCTTTATACCTATGAGCTGGAGCTTATCTTGCAAGTTGAGAGCTAGATCTGAGAGCTGTGAGCTAAGTGAGACATGTGAACTGGAGCTTATCTTTAGAGTTGAGACTTGCGAGGTAGCTAAATATATATATATTTACTGTGCTTTGATCAATAGCTATAGCATTATTCCATGGAAGTTTCAACTTATACATATATAATTATATTTATAAAAATTTTCATAAGACTTTCTATTAATAATTTATAATTAATTGATATAATATTATTTTAATTGTTAATTTAATTAATTTAGATAAACCAGAAACTAGAATCCTCTATACACATATTATAGATTGATAAAAAAGCATTAACATTCCAAAGATTTGAGAAAATATTTTTCTTTTCCTCATTTCAAAGGATTAGATAGAGGTTTTCCTTTATTGGATTTTGTTATCCTTCATATATCTGATAATCACCAT
>JANHAO010028171.1:0-10668 GCA_026873985.1 Saraca asoca
TTATTTTACACATTTCATGTAAACTTGCTCTAATAAAGAATTTCTCCCCTAAGTTTGTTCATTTAAGACATTAATTTTTTGTGTGGCAAAATCCGGATAAATAGAACTAACAAAATAAGTCATTTTAAATTATACCATAACATATGTATAGTTAAATAAAAATTGAATAAAATTAAGTAAGAATAATATCTTCCTCGTGTTATCTAACGGATTATAATTGCCAACCTTGTGACAGAAACATGGCAATAAAAAATTCTCACTGTGGCAAAGGAAATAACTCCAGTCTAAGTTATTTACAAGGGATAAATTAGCGGTACAATGGCTTCTGATGTTATTTTCAGATTTTTTTCCTTTACAATAATATCCTGGGTGTAAACCCAAGACGTTGTGTGGTGGTTCAGGGACTTGCTATTTTTGCTATAAAAAAAAAAAAAAACCTTTCCTTTAGTAGTTACAGTCTTACAAAACAATTTTGAGGGAAAAGAATACAGTACCCACTCTCAAAGTTTTATAAGTTTTATTGAATAATAAATTATGTTCTTAATGTTTAAAAATTTATAAATTACACTTTTTGTTATATACAAAAAATAGACTCGTAAGGACGAACCTTTGAGTATGATGAAAATCAAACTCCATGCTCCTATAAACAACGACAATAAAGTAATATCAAGCGTCAAGCCCTGCCTCGTTCGTCGCATCACAACGACGCCGCGAGGAGGTTCGGACACAACCCGTGAGATAACCTCTCTCACGAGGGACGAATCAGCAAAAAAGTCACAAAATCGAATCTTCGGATGATCGATCGGTCCGCTCAAGATCACCTTTTCGCTATAGCGATGCCCACCACAGCAAAACATGCGACACTTTCAAGTCATAACCCCCTGTCCATGATATCAAGCAACAAATACAAGTCTACCGTCAGCCTAGGGGAACCGCCCAGCAGCCTACTTCCTGCAACAGTCAGATTGTAGCCCCCTTACATTATCTTTTCTCGTTTATTTGATGTAACATAACTGTAGCTTGTAATTAATATATGTAACCCATTCTTCCTCTATAAATAGGCTTACATTATTAGTAAAAAAAAAAAATAGAGGAATAATCTTGTAAAGTAAAAACTCTGCAAATTACTCCATATTAATAAAACTTCTGCCGTGGACATAGGGTCCAGTACCGCCCGGATTTGACCGAATCACGTTAAACGTTTTGCTCCTCTCTTTCATTTTCTTCCTCTCGCTCCTCTCTTTCATTTTCTTCCTCTCGGTCCTCTCTCTCACACTTCAAAGACAGTATTAGATCCCAAAACTCTTCTCCGTTAACAGAAATTCTGGTCTTCCAGACCGATTAAATTTCACCGTCAACACTTTTAAATTTTAAATAAATTATAAATCCCTCACAATTTTAAAAGAAATAGTTAATTGACTATCAGTGTTAATCCCAATCTTATGAATATAGGACATATATATTATTAAATTCTTATTTTTTTATCAAATATAAAATCTGTACTAAATATATTATTTATTTAAATTATTATTTAAATTTATATTTTAATGATAAAATAAAATATTTAATATGAATTTCCTTTGAAAATGGGGCAAACAATGTTCAGATTTTTGAAGTCTAATGTACTACAGGAGGATTTATGAAGGGCTTTAACAAATCTCAATTACAACACTCCATCTTTAGCTCCATCAATGGTGGTTTCTTCCTCACTACATACAAACGCATTCTAGTTCGTTAACAAGGCTCTAAAAACCCAATAAACTGCACATTGCATTTTTCATTGCCGAATCAATGTTGAAACTCATTTCGTCCTCACGCATCCAGAGCCGTATGCATCGTCTAACCCCGAGTGCGGTGCCCACTATTCCGCCCGGTTCCGAATGTAACCCGCCGTTGCTGAAAGTGCTCAGTTCTCTCGTCGGCTTAAGCCGGAGGAATCCTAATTTAGAAGGCAGGGTGTTTTTCTGTTCGGATTCCGGTGACGGGTCTGGGTCGGAGAAGGTAGTTGAGGCTGAAATCAAGGCAGCCGAGTCTGGCGTCGATGAGGCTGACTCCAAGGCTTCTTCTGCTATAGTTTCCACCAATCCTACACTTGAGGATTATCTCACGGTTAGCTTCAGAAAATATTTATTCTGCTTGGTGGTTTGTTTGGTTGCTGAATGGTTTAAGAAAATCTTAAAACATCCCAAAGTTTTTTAATATTATTTTTATATGATTTCAATATGAATGGTGTTTGGTTGATTGAGAAATGAGGCAGGGAGAAACGGTGAGTTACTGCAAGATTACTGGAAATATCTACTGTAGTGGAAAGGTTCAGTTCCCTTCAATATCTTGTTGGTTAAGCTGAGAAAAGGTTTGGAAAGGATGCAAAGTGTGTGAGTGGAACGCGGGGAGTTTTTTCTCATTTTGTTTTGTACCTCGTGTGTAGGCTCTTGTGAGGCAGATTTTTTTTTATTTTTATTTTTTTGAGATTGCATTATATATTGTTAACCTCATTGGCATTGCTTTACTGGCAGTTAGCATGGTTGTTTTATACAATGACATTCTAAAGGTTCATGTTTTCTTCATTTTTTTCTATGGGTCAGGTTTTGGCGTTACCATTGCCACACAGACCACTTTTTCCTGGATTTTACATGCCAATCCATGTTAAGGTATGGTGGCCTGTCAACGACAAAGAATTACACTACCTTTTTTGCTCATTATATTATGCTGGCTGAATCACATCAGAACCATAATCAGTGAATGGTTGGTTTTAAGTTTCAGTTAGTTGGTTCAAATGTTACTTGGAACTATGGTCACTATTAATGACTATTCTACCCATTCAGGATCCCCAATTATTGGCAGCTTTACAGGAAAGTCGAAAACGACAAGCCCCTTATGCTGGTGCTTTCCTCCTTAAGGATGAGCAAGAGGCTGATCCCAGTGTGGTATGTGGCTCCAATACAGAGAAAAGTGTATATGATTTAAAAGGAAAAGAATTGTTTAGGCGTCTTCATGAAGTTGGTACTCTTGCTCAGGTACATAGTTGTTTGTGTTTGCTACTTGGTTATTAATTGCACCATGCCTTCACTGGATAGTGGAAAACTTGAAATTAAAAGCATTTCACTCTGCCATTAATGCCTAATTCATTAACAGATATCCAGTATCACTGGGGATCAGGTAATCCTGATTGGTCACAGGCGTCTGCGTATAACTGAGCTGGTGAGTTTTAGATATGTGAAGCTCCATAGAATGCTTCATGTTTGTGTTGTTTGGCATGGCATCCCCTTCATTTATCTGCTAGAGTTTTATTTATAGGGGTTTTCGTATATTGATCATGTTTTTCTTTTAACTTGAATTTTTTTTGTGGCTAAAGTATTCTGATCACTCATTGCTGAACAACATATCTTTTGTTCCAGGTTACCGAGGATCCACTAACTATAAAAGTTGATCATCTCAAGGCATGCTATTATATCTATTGTTTCTTCAGCTTTACATTTTACATAGATTATAAAAATTTGCATTGCATATAATATTATAACAACTGTTTTATATATATATATATATATATATTTCATTCCTTTTATTTTGGTTCTTTCTGGTGCTGCAGGATAAGCCTTTTGACAAAGATGACGACAATTTAAAAGCTACTTCATTTGAGGTTATATCTACCCTAAGGGATGTTCTTAAAACAAGTTCCCTCTGGAGAGATCATGTTCAGACTTATACTCAGGTTTGGACCCCTCAGTGTATGTGTCTATTTTGTGAGGTGGGGTGATTTGTCCGTGTCTGGGGTCTATGGTTTGTATGCATTATTTTGCTTAAACTTTCAGAAATCCTTGTTTAATTTTAAGCTTATGAAGTTGTAGTTTGTTCCATTTAACATGTTACTGTCTGATTAAATGGATCATTTTGTGGTATTGCAACAAATTCTAGGATGAATTGATTTTATATTACTTCTGCAAGGAAATGGTTCTACAATTTGTTGCTTAGGTGAAATTGTTCCATTGTATTGTCATGAGGTTTGTTCAAATCTGGAAAGTAGTTAATGCCAATCTTTCTGATAATTTTATTGCCAGCAGAGTTGTAGAGGAAGAAGAAATATAAATGGTTTACTGAGGAAGGGAAAATGTTGGTAAAGAATGGGTGAGTCATTTTGTTAACTTCTAATCATGATTTTATGGAAATAATGAGCCTCTAGAAATCTGGCAAGTGGCAAACAATGAACCTTAGGTTTGTGAGGTCTTAGACTCTACTTTGGAAAAGCATTTCACATTTGTTGTTTGACGTATACTACTAATGAAATTTATTCATATTCTTGGCTTCTTCTACTTATTGCTTTGCTCTTTGGATATTAGATAAGTTAGTTGCAAGACGATATCCTACTTTCAATTTCAACTTACAATCATTATGCTTGCTGAGGTCTTGTTCTCTTTTTTTTTTTTTTCAATAAGATGACTTTTTGTGAAGTATAGGTGCTGCATAGCTGCCCAATCATCTAGCTGATGCTATGTTAGACATCCTTGTGGGTATATATGTTGTAGACTTTATTATGGTCCTAAGTCGTTTGTGTTTTGGACACTTAAAAAAGGATTTTTCTAGCATAATTGTAAGAGCATGGCTAGATTATAATTTAAACAAAAATAACATCGAGAATATATAATGGTGCTAGGATGATCATCAAGATGCCAAACTTACCTCTACAATACTCTATTCCCATGCTTTATCTCTGGCTTACTTTTACCCTCTCTTCCTTATGAGTAATTATCTTTCTTGTCCATTGTTGTCTCTCTTTTGAATGCCAGTGTTAGTTTGCAGTATTTATTGATTTGTAATTTTAAATGTGGAAGTCAATTCTGTATTGTTCTATGCTTGTATCGTCCATTTTCCAATACTGGTATTTTCTATTGTGGCTGGTGTTTCTTACAAACTTGCATTGTGTTTAACCAGGGGCAATCAAATATATAGCATGTTGATCATATGAAGTTCTTCCTCGTATATGTATATAACTATTCCTATTCCTAGAGTCTTATATTTGCTGCCTGTTAAGAGAGACTAAGTTGTGAAGCCATGCTCAACAATAAGACAGGCATGTGTATTTATAATGAAAATATGTTCGGGAAGTAGGATTACAATAGAGTTCTAATAGGTCCATGACTAACTGACCTATGCAGGCCTATCATTTAACTAATCAATGTATTAACACTCCGTTTCAAACTTGAGCATATATATCAAACATGCCCAACTTGTTACAAATATCATCAACCCGTTTTCCTGAAAGTGTCTTAGTAAATAAATCAGCAGTTGATCCCCAATTCTAATGTGTATAAGATCAACGACCCCTTCTTGGAGTTTCTACGTAACAAAATGACCATAAACTTTTATGTGCTTGTTCGCTCACGAAAGATTAGATTTGTAGCAATGTGAATGGCAGTCCGATTATCACACCATAATTGCATAGTCATGGTCTGATATTCAGATTCTGCATTTAATTGAGATACAACAGCTTGTTTCTTTGCTTTTCTAGGACACAAGATTTCCACCAACAAACACACAATACCTTGAAGTAGATTTTGATCCATAGGACATACCCCCCAGTCTATACCAAAAAAGTCTTCTATTCTATAGTAGTCATGATTTTTGTAAAAGATTCCATGCCCAGATGTCTTCTTGAGATATTTTAGGATGTGTATAATTGCATCCCAATGAGAGATTCTTGGAAAATTTATGAATCGACTTACTATATTTACTGAGAAAGCAATGTCAGGCATGGTAATAATAAGATAGTTCAATTTCCCCACCGACAGTCTATATCATTCTAGGTTTTCTAGTAATTCTCCGTTTTCTAATCCAAGCTTAACATTTGGAATCATAGGGGTATCACATTGTTTGGTTCCAAGCAAACCTGTTTTATTCAAAAGATCAAGTACATATTTTCTTTATGACAAGAAAATTCCTTGCTTAGTACAAGCAATCTTAATGCCTAAGGAGTACTAAAGTGCTCCTAGGTCCTTAATTTGAAATTTAGTTTGAAAAAAAGTCTTCAATTTTGAAATGTCCAAGCTATCATTGCTAGTAATCACAATATCATCCACATAGACAGATAGAAGAATATGACCTAAATCTGATTGTCTATAGAAGACAGAATGATTATGATCACTTTTCTATATCCCAGATTCCATTACCACATCTTCTGAACTAGGCCTGAGAAGACTGTTTCAATCTATATAAAGACTTTTTTAACTGGTACATTTTTCCTTTTTCATACTCCACCTGAGCAACAAAATTAGGTGGTTGCTGTAGATACACTTCCTCAAGTAGTTCATTATGTAGAAAAGCATTTTTAACATCAAGTTGATGAAGAACCCAATTTTGAAAGGTAGCAAGAGAGATAAATAAACGAACGAAAGTAATTTTAGCTATAGGAGAAAAATTTCGGATCTATGCCATAAGTCTGAATATACCCTTTTGCCACTAAGCAAGCTTTCAATCTAGCAACAGAACCATCCGAATTAACTTTCACAGTAAATGTCCATTTGCACTTAATAGGTTGCTTACCATGTGGTAAAGGCACAACATCCCTTATCTGATTTGCCTCAAGAGCCATCATTTTTTCCTCCATAGTAGCACACCACCCATCATGAGAAAGTGCCTTTGAAACAAACTTGGGAACAATAATAGAATCCAACAAGGCAATAAAAAATTGTGAAGAGACAGGTAAAGATAAAAAAGACACAAAAGTAGAAATCAGATAAGGGTGATTATGGGTACCTTTCTAAGTGCAACTACGAATACCTTTTCATTGAGCAATAGACAAATCAAGATCAGAGGACACAAGTAGCAAATCTTGTGAGGAAGAAGCTGGCGGGGGAGATGAAGTTGATGGGATGTTTGTAACTGAGTGCTGCACTTGATGTCTCAATAATGTCCAAAGGACGAGTAGCATCTAGTACCTGCACTCTATGAGAATAAACATATTTAATGGGGGGAGGAATATAAGTTTTAGTGGAAGAAACTTGAGGATCTTGAGGAGTGGAATACACAAAAAAATGTTCATAAACAGATTCAAAATTTGACACCAAGCAAGAAGACTTAAAAGATCCAAAAAATGGAGTGAATTGATAGAAATTAAGATCAAAAGATACAAAATAATGACCCAATTCATAAGAATAACGTCAATATCTTTTTTGAGTTTGAAAGTATCCAAGAAAGACACATTTCAAAGAATGGGGATTTGACTTAGAAATTTGAGGACGATGATCTTGAATAAAACATGTACAACCAAAATCACGTGGAGTGAGAGGAAACAATGTCTGAGAAGGAAATAAAATAAAATAAGGTACTTGACCATCAAGAATTGAAAATGGCATACAATTAATCAAAAAACAAGCCGTAGAAATCACATCTGTCCAAAACACCTTAGGCACTTTTATTTGAAACAAGAGAGCACGAGTAACCTCCCTTAGGTGACAGTTTTTTCTTTCAGCTACTCAATTTTGTTGTGGAGTAACTGCACAGGATGACTAATGAATTATACCGTGCTGTGACAAATAAGAGGAAAATTGTGTGGAAAAGTATTTTTTTTGGAATTGATTTTTTATTTCAGCATGAAAGACACAAAAAATATTAAATAATTTTAATCAACTTTTAATCAAATGAAGTCAAGTAACTCTCAAATAATCATTAACAAAAGTAACAAAGTAACGATATCTGAATTTGGAAACAATTGGACACGGACCCCAAACATATGAATGTACTAACTAAAAAGGGGATGCAACCCGTTTATTGACCTAAGGAATATAAGATTGATGATGCTATTTAGCAAATTGACATGACTCACAATCTAAAGTAGAAATAGAACTCAAATTTTTTAAAGATGCTAAACAAGGATGACCCAAGCGACAATGTAGTTGATGTAGAGTGAGGGTAGCATTAGTAATAATTGGTTGAGGAACTTTTTCATCAAGCACGTATAAGCTACCGGATTTGTTTCCCATGCCAAAAATCATCTTAGTCAAAAGATCCTGAAAAACACAATAACCAAGAAAAAAGAAAACACCACAATTATAGATACATGTTAATTGGTTGATAGAAAGTAAATTGAATGGAAACTTGGGAAGACATAAAACATTAGTTAAAGAAATATGAGGTGCAACATTAATTGTACCACTTCCAACAACAAAAGTAGAAGACCTATTAGCCAACGTAACATGGGAGGTAGAAGAGTTGTGAAGAGAAGACAAGGTACTTGTAGTGCTGGTCATATGATTAGTAGCACCTAAATTAATGACCCATTTAGTATTGAAATTGGAAAAACAGCCAATAGGATTACCTGTCTGGACTATAGTGGTAGTGGACTAGATGGGTGATGATTGGTAAGAGGCTTGGAATTGAAGATACTGAGCATACTCTTCTTTAGATATGGTTATTCCACGAGTAGGCTTAGGCTCTTGTACAGGAGTACTAGTTGTAGTATATGCAAATTGAGATGGTAGTGTATTGTTTAACTTGAGACAATTTCTCTTGATATAATCAGGTTCTTTGCAATAATGACAAATGTAGGTATCATTAGAATCACACCCCTTCCTCTTTTTCCTCTATTACTACCATGACCCCCTCTAGTATTGGATCCAATCAAAGCAGATGACTCACTAGGAGTTGTAGATTAGGAAGGCACATCTTTGACATTTCAAAGAATACGATAGAAAGCATTCACTCGTGTGAGTGGTTCAAAATTGGTCAGGATTTGTTGACAAGCAGTGTTAAGTTTAGGAGGTAGAGCCATCAGAAAACACAGAGTTCCCAATGTTCTTGTTGAGTACGCATTGTCTCATGTTCATAATGATAGGAATAAAAGCATTCCAATGTTCAAAGAGATGATTAACATCAGAATAAATTTGTGAAATATTTTTACCTTTTCCATTGGATTAAAACAAAGATATGTATAAATTGTATATCTGATGCAAATTATCTTTTCATGAATAAAGTATCTCAAGGAAAGTCCATAAGTCCTTGACTATATTGCAATGAACAGTATTATCTTGACTTTACTTGCCAAGGTATTACACAAGAGGCCAAACAAACGCCAGTCTTCCACCATCCATTTAACTTTTGTGCCATCTATAGGATAGGAGGATCTGAGGTAAGGTAATATGATCTTTCAATACCCTCAAAGAAATATTCAACAGCTCTCCTCCAAATAAGATACTATTTGCCTTTTGCATCCAACTTCCAGCTAGTAATTCTACTAGATGTGGGGACTAGATCTGAAAAAAACGTTTTGCATTATGATTTTTCTTCATCCCCAAAGGTTGGATTTTTGTTTTTGATACTCAGATCAAAAGCAGAGTCAGTCATCACAAATTTTTCAACCAAAATTCTAAAAAAAAGTACCACAATTGCAAAAAAAAAAAATAATAGTAATAGAAAAACCACAATTGGAGTTTACAAGTTGAAGATCTGACCACACAAGAGAGGTGTGCTAGCTGTTGGACGAGTTGCAGGAGGAAGCTTGCCATCGAAGCATGCCTCATGTGCTGCCACGTGCCATTGGAATCCTGTGCGTGTGGTCATCGCACCACCCATAATAGAGCATGTGTGTTGCACGTGCTGCCTAAGAAAGACCGTTGTCCGCCGATCTACTGCCTTGTCAATCTAGTTTTTTGTTTTTATTTTTTTTATTTTCTGCCTCGTGCACTCCGAATCTCTCTAAACAGATCTGAATTCCTTTGTACGTGCTTCTAGATAGATCTGATTTTCACCAAAATTGGCAACTACCAACCGCCACAAACACTGTATCCAGACACTGGATACTTACTGCCAAATATGCAATTCAAAAAATTACCCCTAAATAGAAACCACCGTGACTCACAGTATTAAAAGGAGAAAGAAGGAATAGAAAGAATAGGTTTTGTTTGATTAAGTTGGGAAGAGAAAATATATCTAGGATTTAGAAGGCTCTAGATACCATGTTAAGAGAGAAGTTGTGAAGCCATGCTCAACAAGGAGACTGACATGTGTATTTATAATGAAAATATGTTCAGGAAGTAGGATTACAATAGAGTTCTAATAGGTCTATGACTGATTGACCTATCTAGGCCTATCACTTAACTAATCTATTTACTAACACTGCCTATTGGGAAGCCTCAAGTGTGTGGTTTGAGAAATATATGTCTTTTGATTGGCGTGCTCAACAGTGTTATTCATGACATTCATCAAATAAATTTGTCTTTGAAATGCACAACAGATTGTCAATATCAGTCCAATATGAATGATGTATCTAGAACCACTATATGATGATGTTTTCATGTTGACATGTTGGACTACAGTTGAGTGTAGGCTGTCCAATTCTTGAATTGTATTATTTGTCCTATCCACTCACTGTCATCTCGTTCTGCAGCATATAGGTGATTTTACTTTACCCAGGCTTGCAGATTTTGGAGCTGCAATATCTGGGGCAGACAAATTGCAATGCCAGCAAGTGCTTGAAGAGCTAGATGTAAGTAAATTTGGGTGAATGACATTTAGAAACTTCTGCACTGCAATGAAAAGTTTGAATTTCTTGGCTCATTGATGCTCTTTTACTATAGAGCGTCAATAGAATTTGTAGTTTGTGAAAAAATGGTCTTGATATTGATTGAAAGTAATGGAGTATATATACAAGAATTAGTTAACAGAAATCCCATATAT
>JANHAO010028172.1:0-10669 GCA_026873985.1 Saraca asoca
TTAGTTACTATATTTTTATATTTTAATTTGCTCAACTTCATATTTTTTTCATGATTTTGCAGGTGTGGTAATACTTGGCTATTATCTTAAATGTTCATTTTGAGTATTTATTTTTACATGAAAAAATTATAATTACAATATATATTTATAAATAAGCATAATATTTTTAATATTTATAAATATATCCCTATATTTTTATTATTTACACATATGCCCCCGTGTTGGTGTCCTACATTTTTTAAAAATACCGTATCCCCGTGTCTGTGTCCGCATTTCCCGTATCCCCGTGTCAGTGTCGGTGCTACATAGGCATTTAAAACTAGGCTAAATGCTTGCAAATAACTACTTATAAATTTGGTGTTGGGTAATTATCAAGTACTTTTATTGTAGCCCGATCACTGTTGTGTGAACAGTGGTTCAATATAACAGGAATATTTGATTATCATAGCATGAATAGTAGTTTGCTATAGTGGGAGTGGTTGATTATTGTAGTGGAGGTTTCGGTACCTGGAATTGGTACGTTGTACATTAGTACAATTGTAACAGGTTGTAGATAGTCTTAAGAGTCGTAGTTGTTAACCCATTATTGATGCCCAGGAGAGGAGAGTGTTAGGATAAGGTCTCTACGATGTTAAATGATCCTATATAGGAGTGGAAAACTTATGTAAGAAAAATCAAATTTAAAGTAGTCAATAGTCCTCTCAATAATTGTTGTTCATAAAACAACAATTGATGATTTCTTTTAGAAACTAGTGTTCATAAAACAATAATCATGGCTCATTTACTTTGAAAACTTTATTCCAAAAATAAGGAACTAATACAATCAATCTCTAAAGAAAATTCTAATAAAGAAAATGATAAAATAAATAAAGATATTGTTAACACTTAAGAATTGATTATTTTAGATATAAAACAAAACTATAAAAATTGAAATCTGCCAAAAGTTCCAAGTCAAAAAATTTATGAATTAGATACATTTGATTTCTTTCAAGATTTTATCATTATTACTTGTGAGCAAAACTTAAGCATCAATGAAATGTAAGATTCAATATCTTTACTTTCTTCTAAGCTAATCAAACAACATAAGAAGCATTATAAATATTTACATGTAGGCCTTATTTAAGTAACTGCAAAACCTCTACATAGATTGAAATTAACACCCCAATATTAATAATACTTTAAGATACTAGAGCAACTACCCTTAAAAACTCTTTATTAGCTTGTTTATAGTTAAATTTACAGAATGAATCAGTTTACTTTTGTTAGCGAATAGGTTAGTTAAGTGATAATTCTATGTAGGATAAGTGATAAGTCTAGATAGGTCAATAAGTTATAGACCTATTAAGACTTTATTTCATGTACATATCTTCCATATAAATACATATATCTGCCTCATTGTTGAGCATGGCTTCATAATATCTTATCTTTCTTTCCGTCTTAACATGGTATGTAGTGCCTTTTAAATCCCAGATATTTTCTCACTTCTGAAGCTAATTAAATAAAACTTATCTTTTCTCTTCCTTTTTCTCCTTCTTTCTTCTTTTGATGCTGTAAGTCATAACAATTTCTACTTGATAGCAATTTTTAGATTGTATATTTGGCGATAAGTATCCAACGATTGGATACAATGTTTATGGTGGTTGGTAGTCATCAATTTTGGTGAAAAATTAGATTTATCTAGAAGCACGTGCACTAGAGTTTAGATTTACCCAGAGGGATCCGAAGTGTGTGAGATAGAGAAAAACAGATCTAGGTTCATAGGGTAGTATATTGATGGATGGTGGACCTCCCTAGGAGTGTGTGTAGCACACGCCTCTATTCTAAGTGGTGTATAAGGACCTCTTTTTGCTGACATGCTTTCTCGTGCAGCTTATCCAACAGTCAACACACTTCCTTATGTGGTCAATTTTTTTGTTTGGAAAGTTATACTATAGTTTTTTTCTATTTTTTTTACAATTCTGGTGCCTTTGTTTCTGATTTTTTTGTTGAATAGCCTATGATGGTTAATCCCACTTCTTACCTGAGTACCAAAAACAAAAATTTAACCTTTGGAGATGAAGAAAAATTAGAATGCAAAACTCTCTTTTCAAATCTAATCCCAACATTGACAAGAATTACTAATAAGAAGTTATATGTAGAAGGCCAACAGTATTTTACTTGGAGAAGAGCTATTAAATATTTCTTTGAGAGGATTGAAAAGGCGAATCACCTTATTTCGGATCCTCCTACAGACGATACCAAAGTTAAATGGATGGTGGAAAATTGATGTTTGTTTGGCCTCTGTTTAATACCTTGGTGAGTGAAGTCGAGGATAATAGTATTCATTATAAAATAATTGAGGACTTGTGGACTTTCCTCGAGAGGCTATAATCAAGAAAAAATAATCTGCATCATATATACAATTTATACATATCATTATTTCAGTTCGATGGAAAAGGTAAAAATATTTAACAAATATATTATAATGTTAATCGTCTCTTTGAACAGTGAAATACTCTTATTCTTATCACTATGGACACTAAGGTGATGCAGACTTAATAAGAACAATTGGGAGCTCTATATTTTCTAATGGCTCTACTCCTTGAACTTAACACTACCCGTCAATAAATCCTGATTAGTTTTGAACTACTCATATAGGTAAATGCATTCTATCGTGTTCTTCAAAATCTTGGAGATATGCCTTTTTAATCTATAACTCCTAGTGAGTCATCTATTTTGATTAGATCTAATACTAGAGGGGTCGTGATAGTAGTAAAGGAGGAAGAGGAAGAGGAAGAGGCATGATTCTAATAATGCCTGCATTTATAATTATTGCAAAGAACCTGGTCATATCAAGGGATATTGTCCCAAGTTAAAAAATGCACCACTTCGATTTACATATACTACAACTAGTACTCCTGCACCAGAGCCTGAGCCTACCCATAGAATAATCATATCTAAGGAGAATGCTTGATATTTTCAACTCCAGGCCTCTTAGTACTCCTCACCCATACAGTCTACTACTACTATGTTTAGACAAGTAATCTTACTAGGTGTCTCTTCAATTCCAATACTAGATGAGTTATTGATTCAGGTGCTACTGATCATATGATGGGTAATACAGGTATCTTGTTTTCTCTTCACAACTCCTTTGGCTCTTATATTACTTTAACTAATGGGTCTATTGCTTCTATTGTTGGAAGTGGTACAATTAATATTGCACCTAATATTTCTTAATCCAATGTTTTATGTCTTCCCAAGTTCACATTCAATTTAGTTTCTGTTAGCCAATTAACACATACCTATACAAATCTTGTGGATTCTATGAGCTTAATGAAAAAGCTCTTCAGCCAATTACTACATCTACTTCCTTTGCTTTACATCAGTCACATTGTCGCTTTGGTCATCCTTGTTTAGCATCTTTAAAGAAATTATATCCTATTTTAAGTTCAATTTCTACTTTAAATTATGAATCATGTCAATTTGCTTGTCAATCATATATTCCTCGAGTCAATAAACATGTTGCATCCCATTTTGAGTTAGTACATTAAGATATTTTGGGTTCTTATCCTATTATTTTCAAATTTGATTATTATTATTTTGTTACTTTTGTTGATGACTATTTGAGAGTTACTTGGTTTTATTTGATGAAAAATCGATCAAAATTATTTGATATTTTTTGTACCTTTCATGCTAAAATTAAAAATAAATTCCAAACACATATATGCAACTTTCGAAGTGATAATGCCAAAGAATACTTTTTAGTAAAATTTTCTTCTTATTGGTCATAGTATGGTATAATTTATCAATCATCTTGTGTAGTTATTCTACAACAAAATGGAGTAGCTGAAAGAAAAATTATCACTTAGTGGAGGTAGCTTGTATTCTTTTGTTTCAAATGAAAATGCCTAAGGTGTTCTGGGTGGATGCGATTGCTATAGCCTATTTTTTGATCAATTGTATGCCATTTTCAATTCTTGAAGGTAGCTAACTTATTCTCTTTTGTTTCCTTCATAGACATTGTTTCTTTTCACTCCATGTGTTTTTGGCTGCACATGTTTTGTTCAGGATCATTATCCTCAAATTTCTAAGTTAGATCCTCGATCTTTGAAATCTATCTTTCTTGGATATTCTCGAACTTAGAAAATGTATCAATGTTATTCCCCTAAATAAGTAGTTATGTTATTTCTTCTGATGTTAATTTCTTTAAGTTACTCCATTTTTTGGATTTTCTAAGATTTCTTGCTCGATGTTAGATTTTGAATTTGTTGATGAATATTTTCTTATGCATTCTACTCCTTAGGATTCTCATGTCTCTTTAAGTCACTCCATTTTTTGGATTTTCTAAGTCTTGTTCGATGTTAGATTTTGAATTTGTTAATGAATATTTCTTTGTACATTCCACTCCTCAGGATTCTCAAGTTTCTTTCACTAAAACTTGGACTCTTCTTCTTATTAAGTATGTTTACTCTTATAAAGTGTAGGTACTAGATGTAGTTTGTCCTCTTACCATTATTGATACATCAAGTGTAGTGCCTGTTATAGATATCCTATCAGCTTCGTCTTCCTCATAGACTTTTTCCTCACAAGATCCATTTTCTGCATCCTCTGATCTTGTTTTACATATTGTTCAACCAGAAAGTATTCATAGTTGCACTAAAAAAGGTACCCATAATCACCTTTATTAATTTCTACCTTTGTGTCTTATTTATCTTTACCTATTTCTTCATAATGCTTTATTGCCTCGTTGGATTTTATTACTGTTCCTAAGTCAGTTTCAGACGCACTTTCTCATGATGGGTAGTGTGCTACTATGGAGGAAGAAGTGATAGCTCTTGAGGCCCATTAGATTTGAGATGTTATGCCTTCACTGCATGGTAAGCAACTTATTAAGTTCAAATGGGCATTTATTGTGAAAGTTAATTCGGATGGTTCCATTGCTCGGTTGAAAGCTCGTTTAGTGGCAAAAGGGTATGCTTAAACTTATGGCACTAATTATTTTAAAACTTTTTCTCTTATTACTAAGATTACTTTCGTTTATTTATTTATCTCTTTTGCTATCTCTTAAAACTGGGTTCTTTATTAGTTTGATATGAAAAATGCTTTTCTCCATGATGATCTACTTGAGGAAGTATATATTGAGTAACCACCTGATTTTGTTGCTCAAGGGGAGTATGAAAAAGACAAAGTATTCAAATTGAAAAAGTTTTTGTATAGATTGAAAGTCTCTCGGGCCTGCTTTGGAAAATTTAGTAATGTGGTCATGGAATTTGGGATGTAAAAAAGTATCATGATCATTCTATTTTCTATAAACAATCAAATTCTGGTTATATTTTTCGGGCTATCTGTGTGGATGGTATTGTGATTACTAATAGTGATAATTTAAGCATTTCAAAATTGAAGACTTTTCTCCAAACCAAATTTTAGATTAAGGACCTAGGAGCACTTCGGTACTTCTTAGGTATTGAGATTGCTCAAAATAAGTAAGGAATTTTCTTGTCATAAAGAAAATATGTGCTCGATCTTTTGAATGAAATAGGTTTGTTGGGACCAAACCATGTGATATTTCTATGATTCGAAATGTTAAGCTTGGATTGGAAGATGGAGGATTACTAGAAGACCTAAAATCATGCAGATGGTTTGTAAGGAAATTCAATTATCTCACCACACCAGGCATGACGTTGCTTTCCCAGTAAATGTACTAAGTTAGTTCATGAATTCTCTAAGAATCTCTTATTTGGATGCAATTATACATGTCCTAAAATGTCTCAAGAAGGAACTTGACATGGAATTTTGTATAAAAATGATGGTCATCGTAGAGTAGAAAGCTTTTTTAATGCAGATTGAGCAAGATCTCCTATAGATTGAAGATCGACTTCAAGGTATTGGGTGTTAGTTAGTGAAAACCTTATGTCTTGGAAAAGTAAGAAACAAGTTATTGTATCTTGGTCAAGTGCAGAATCTGAATATCGAGCCATGGCTCATGTTATATTTAAGCTATATGGAATTCTTACCTTCTTCATCAACTTAGGATTAAGTCCTCTTAAACTATATAGTTATGGTGCTATAATCAAGCTACAAATCAAATTGCATCAAATCCAGTCTTTCATAAGTGAACAAAGCATACAGAAGTTAATTGTCATTTTATTAGGCAGAAACTCTAAGAAAAGGTTATTGATCTTAGACATATTAGTACTTGGGATCAATTTGTTAATTTATTTACTAAGGCACTTCTGGGAAAATAGGTTAACGATATTTGTAACAAGTTGGACATGTTTAATATCTATGCTCTACCTTGAGGGGCAATGTTAGTGAATATATTAGTTAAGTAATAATCCTATGTAGGATAAGTGATAAATCTAGATATGGTAATAAGTTATAGAACTATTAGGACTCTATTTTATGTATATATCTTCAATATAAATATATATGTCTGGCTTATTATTGAGCATGGCTTCATAATATCTTTTCTCTCTTTCTCCCTCTTACAACTTTAATTATTTTCCAGATTACACTGTATCTTTTGAAAATCCAGACATAAAAAAATTTTTAGCTTTAAAAATCAAAACAAAAGAAGGAATTTGGAAAGAAGGAACTAGAGATGTAGATATAATTTATAGAATTCATTACAAGGTTATGGAAACAAATGTCAATATAAAAGCTTTAAGAAAATGAAAAGAAGGCAAAACTTTATTGATAGAAGCAAACGCTTAAAATTCAAAAGTTCTTACTCCAAAATCTTTAAAATTGTTGAGAAAATAATTAGAGTTTATATGGAGAAAAAAGTAGAGAAAGGTTAAAGAGAATAAGGGAGAAATTATTATTGATTAAAATAAAATAGCTGAATTATATTAAAAAACTTAATTATATTCCTCTATTTATATAAAGTCTCTATAATAGGTAAAGTTTTAATAAAACTCATTAACTTATAGACTTATCCCTAGTATGGTAATCTAATTAAATAACCTAATGACTTATTATTGATATATTTTACCTTTATTTCATAACACTTCCCTTCAAGCTAAAACTTTCAAAGTTTAAGCTTGTTACATTAATTTGAACTTCCAAAAATAAAATGTAATAAAAATAACTATAAAGAAAACTTGACAAACTTCAAACTGCACGAACAACTTGTAACAAACATAGCATTCTGACAATTCCCCCTAAACCAAACATTCACAAACCCCAAAAATACTGTCAAAATCTTGAAAGATACAATTCTTAGAAGTCTTTAGTCAATTGCCCTTGGTTGCTCCCTTGACCTTCTTCCAGTTGTTCTCTTTGGCACAAACAACAAATAGCATGGCTTCCAGAAGTTCTATTACCTTCTCTTGAGCTATTCTCTCAACTTACTAGCCAAAAATCCCAACACTTATGGTTGGATTTATGACAGAAACCACTAATACTACCACAAAACATATTGTTCCTAAGTTGTATTCATTGAAGCAATTGCTAAGACATTAAAGCAAGTCACACAGTCAAAATAATGGTCTAAACCATTTCATATTGAGGATACTCTTATGAAATTAAATTTGTGCAAATACAAGTCATACCAAACAATGCTCCAAATCACATGAAGACACCAACATTCACAAATTAGTGCTCCAAATCATGTGAAGTACCAAAATTCACAAATACTCCAATTCACATGAAGACACCTAAAATTTAAATTGTCTAAACATGCATAGCACCAAAATGCACTCAAAACATATAGTAACACAACTTTACCTATAACAAAGTTGTAAAACCTAGAGCGACACTCAACACCTTTTCGATACTAAAATCGTTGTCACCAGAATGTTATCAGAAAAACTAATTCTTGTAGCATCTCACCAAGTCCATATCCACTATTCCAAAATAGAATGCTAGTGGAGCAAAGAATAAATGCAGTAAACCATAAAGAAATAATGAAAATTGGAGCAATAGTTACTCCCATACCACCCGAACAGCAACACTAATTTGGTTCAGATTTTTGTTTTTGCCAAAGTCACCAACATTCAACAAGATCAACTAAAATGTAGCAAGCATCTGAATAGAAGTTCCTTAATAGGCTCAAATCAAGCTTCAGAAGCATTAGTCTAGCACCAAAAGAGCCAAATCAAACATTAAACAAGATAAAAAAATTAACCCAAAAAGCTAAACAGGAACTAATCGAACCTGGACTCAACACTAACTTGGTCATAACTTGTCTTGACTGAATAATAGCTCAGTGTTAACTTGTTATGACTCGATAATAATTCGTTACTAACTTGTTCTACTTGATACCAACTCACTTTATCCTTGATTTTCACCAGAAATCCCTAGGTCTCTATTCTACTACACATACTTCACCAAATTGCATTGGACAACCAATATGTCTAGATGAAATTCATCCAAAGTCACTTAATCACAATGTAAGAAAGATTTGGCCAAAATCCACAAAAAAGATGTTGGAAGACAAACCAAAAATAACAATCAAAGTTTGATTCAGACCCTTGATGGATCTATGGCCCCTACAATCCACTATTAACTACTATATTCACTGGAAAACCTATCGTTGTCAACAAACTTTGCTGGAAAAGATCGGACCAGTAGCTTCCCAAATCCAAATTTCTAACACCTAACATCATAGAACTTAGCCAAAGAATTCACACAAAATAAAAGGGAAAAAAAACTAACAAAAAGAATGAATCAAAAACTGATGAAGTATTGTTGGTCATTGCCAATGTGGGTATTGCTAGAACTATAGCAATTGGCCCTTAACAGATGCAATCGCTTTCAAAACAAAGACTATAGATGCCATCCTCTCTGATTTTCTTTTTTTCTCATTTTTCCTTTATCTTCTTCTTCATACCATACCCCTCATTCTATTTTTTTTCCATTTGATTCCCACTTCTCTATTTGTTCTTCTTTTTTTTTTTTACTAATGATGATGATGATCCCCTACTCCTTCAATATGTTTCTTTTTTTTTTAATAAGTAATAACTTAAACAAATAATCACCAAAATTGGAGAAAATTTTTTCTTTGACCAAATTTGAATCAACAAAAATAATAAAAAATAAATAAACTTAAAAATTTACTAAAATAGCAACTCAACTTTTTTCTTTCCAAAATCAATTAACTCATAATAATAAAACAAAAATCAACCTATATTTATATTGACACTACAACAGTAATTCAACCCCATTTGAAGTTGCTGGAAGTGGTATAACTTACAAAGCTTCAAAGTAGATGATATTGCTCCAATATGATGTTGAGAAAATAATTAGGGTTTGTGTCGAGGAAAAAACAGGGATAGGTTAGAGAGAATTAGGGAGAAATTATCATTGAATGAAATAAATTACATTAAAAGACTTAATCATACTCCTCTATTTATATAGAATCTGTACAAAAGGTAGAGTTATAATAAAACTTAATAACTTATAGATTTATCTAAAATTATGACTTATCTCTAGCATTATAGTCTAACTAAATAACCTAATGACTTATTAGTCCTATATTCTATCTCTATTTCCTAACAAAAATATGACCAAATTTCTTTGATAGAAGAATGGAAAATTCCAGAATTAATGCCTCCAAAATATGAAGAAAACCCTAACACTTATCAAATAATAAAAGAACTCTTAGGAGATGTAACTCTCAAATTTGCTAGGACCTTGTCTACGTCATTTAAAGAACATGAATCTAAATATTCCATAAAATAAAAATATTTTCCAAGAAAATCAGTAGATTCAAAATCAACTGCTTTAACATTAGATTTAGATTCATGGAAACATGTAGACTTAAATTCAAAACATCCTCAAGTAAATTATCATGGTGTAGATTATAATAAAAAAATGCTAAAAGTAAATTATGCAGTAGAATATGTCTCAACAAAAGAATTAGTAACAAAACCTTCTTGCCCTACCCTTTTAGATATGCTACCCTATGTCCAAAAACAAATCAAAATGATCAAAAGAGAATTTGTACTAAATAAGAACTTCCTCAATCAAGAATTTTTATCTGATGAAAATAATAAAAAAAATAGTATTTTTCAATGTTTTCAAAAGAACTCCTAGAAGATTAAATTTTTTTTATAAAAATTACAATTACACATACATTTCTTTAAAAGGTTTGAAGACTATATTGTACAAAATCAAATCAGAAATCCCTTTGTAAAAAATTTTAGTAAAGAATTTTTAAATGATGACCTAAAAGAGAAACCTACTAGTACAGATTTTCAATATAAAAAAGAAAAGAATTTATCTTTAGATATAATTAATCTTCAAAAGAATCTTTTAATAAATAATAAACAAATAGTTCAAGAGGATGAAACAAATAATTGATCACAGCATAAAAACTCTTGAAATGTGATAAAAAAAATTTAGTCAAAATTGGGAAACTTCAACCAACAAAATAATTATAGGAAATCATTTTCATTTAAAAGAAATTAAAATAGAAATTAAAAATTCCCATTTTGAAACTTCTAGACTAGCTTTCCCTATTCAAAACTTTTATAGCATGTAGAAACTTCTATAACATCATTTTGAGAAATATAGATGTCTAAGTATAGGGTTTTTTTTTTTGTTGACATGATTTATTAGGGTCTTTTATTAGGACTTTATTTTGTAATAAATTATTGATATTTTGACTAAGGTCTATCATCTTTTGTTTATGTAGATTTTTTATTGCCTCCTTCTTTATTTCTTTTCTCTCTTTCCTTGCTTTAAT
>JANHAO010028173.1:0-10668 GCA_026873985.1 Saraca asoca
TGACTGCATGCTTGAGGAAGAACGAAAATAGGTGGTACAAGTTTAAGGAAGAAATAAAGAAGAGGATGAAGACACTGAAATTTATTGTGGTTCGGCGAAAGCCAGGTTTTGGTCCCTATGTCCACGGTGCTTTCTTTTGTTATTTATCTTTCAAAGGTCTTGTCAAACTGAGGTACAATGGTTCTCACACTGGCCCATAGGTTTCCCTCTTAAATGGAGATTACAGGTACACGAGGTTTTTCTATTACTCATGGAGTCTCTCCCTGTCTCTCTCCCTTCCCCGTATTTATAATGAGGGGGAGGGTTACAAAGGTAATCTTCCTAATCGGCAAAATGATCACCTTCACCGTTGTTAGCATTAAATGCTTACCGTCGGACAATTAATGCTAGGTAAATCATTGTTGGATTTCTGGGGAACTAATGTGTATTGCCTGAGTCCCAAGCTGTCAATTCTTCCGGCGCTTTTCAGGTTGCTGACTAGACTTGGAACAATCGTCCGCTGGCGGTGAAAAAGGGAGACAGTGGATTGGGGTCTCGAGGTCGTTGTTTCTTGTTCTCGCTTGATTGTCTATTTGGTTGATACGGTCGTTGCCCTTTAAGTCCATGGTCCCACGTTATGGTGAGGCCTCGTGGTGATCGTGGGCCCCGATGACCGGCAATCGCGGTCTCCTTTTACTGGGACTCAGTCCGCTTTGGATCGTGCTTCCCTGGATGTCGCTCGATTCGAATCTTATCCAAATAATACTTACAACATAAGCCCTCCAACTCTCAGCCCATCTTGTGAGGCGAGAGTTGCACCGTAGTCCGTGCTTCTGGTTTCGAAAAGAGGAGTGGTTAGATTGTTATATTCCCTGTCGTCGATTAATGTTTTGAGGGAATCCCCTGCTTGTTGCAAGGCCATCTTACGCAAGAATTTTGTGTGGTGTAAGCACATTACTTGGGCACAGGGTCATTTCGCGTAAGAATTCTGTGCGGGGAAAACACATTACTTGGACGTGACTCGTGCAAGAATTCTATGCTTTCTGTGTACTACTTGGACGCGAGATTATTCTTTGAGCCCCCCGACCGACACAAGAATTCTGTGCGGTTGGCACACTACTTGGATGCAGGGTCATTTTGCGAAAGAATTCTATGCAGGGCAAGCACATTACTTGGATGCGACTCGTGCAAGAATTCTACGCTTTCTGTGTACTACTTGGACGTGAGATTATTCTTCGAGCCCCCCAACCGGTGCAAGAATTCTGTATGGTTAGCACACTACTTGGACGCAGGGTCGTTTCGCGCAAGAATTCTATACGGGGCAAGCACATTACTTGGACATGACTCGCGCAAGAATTCTACGCTTTTTGCGTACAACTTGGACGCGAGATTATTCTTCGAGCCCCCCGACCGGCGCAAGAATTCTATGCGGCTGGCACACTACTTGGACGCAGGGTCGTTTCACGCAAGAATTCTATGCGGGGCAAGCACATTACTTGGACATGACTCGTGCAAGAATTCTACGCTTTCTGCATACTACTTGGACGCGAGATTATTCTTTGAGCCCCCCGACCAGTGTAAGAATTCTGTGTGGTTGGCACACTACTTGGATGCAAGGTCATTTCACGCAAGAATTCTGTACGGGGCAAGCACATTACTTGGATGTGACTCACGCAAGAATTCTACGCTTTCTGCCTACTACTTGGACTCGAGATTATTTTTCGAGCCCCCTGACCAGCGTAAGAATTCTATGCGGTTGGCACACTACTTGGACGTAACGTCGTTTCGTGCAAGAATTCTGTACGGGGCAAGCACATTACTTGGACGCGACTCACGCAAGAATTCTACGCTTTTTGCGTACTACTTGGATGCGAGATTATTCTTCGAGCCCTCCAACCGGCGCGAGAATTCTGTGCAGTTGGCACACTACTTGGACGCAAGGTCGTTTCGGCTGCCCGACTCGTTCATCTGTTATACACGCGCGGTCTTTTATTTTTCCTATGACGGCGGGTAATTATGACCTTCGAATTTTTGTGCGATTTTCTGTACCATCATTAATTGGCTTTCGTATTCCCCTAACCGTTGGATCGTGGGTCACCAACAGCCCTTTCGATCTAGTGATAACGCTTTTCTCTTTTTATACCAGGAGAAACCCTTTCGTCCTCCATTATTTCAAAAACTTTTTCCTGGCTCACTTTGCTTCAGTCTCTAGCTATTCTTTCAGGTTTTCTCTTTTGTTCTGAGTTTTCTTCACTGAAGCTGCAAATATACTCTAACCGAACCTCTGCACTCAGAGGAACTATAGTAAGTCCCCGTCCTTTTCTCTTGTTTTCCTATTTTTTATGGGTTCGACTTGCTAGATTTATTTCTTTTGGGATTCTATCTCGTTTGGTTGAGTTGGTTTATATAGTTGTACCTGGGTTATTGGGTATACCTTGTTTGGGTTTTGATTATGTGGCTTGGGATTGCTCTCTTTCTCTTTTCTTTTTCCATCTCCTGGTGTAGTCTTTGGGTAATCACAGTGGTAGTTCAGGTTGCGCATGGCCTGTGATCCATGGGGGTCTTAGGCTTTTTAGTTTTGGTGTGGCTTACTTATAGCGGCCTAACCGGCTTTCTCCCCTTGTAGATGGAAGCAGGTCATGTGCATCATCGTCGTTCGAAAGGGGATGATGTTGAGGAGATGGATGCGATGATGAAGGCGTGATCCACTGGAGAGGTTGTACCCAGTGGAGGAGGGGAGGTTCCTCCGTTCGTGGCTCATCAAGGGCCTTCGGAGAGCCTGGCCATCATAGCAAGAGAGCTCCGCAATCGTGACGTTTTTTATTTCCACGCGTCTACACTACGTCGTCGGGACGTCCAACTCACAGTTAATTCCCATCGGGTGCCGAGAGGGTGCAATGCCATGGTTCCCGCATCAGATGATCACGCTACGCACCCCCCAAGGGTTTCATTGCTATGAGTTTACCGCATTTTATGGCCAATTTTAGGTTCCCGATCCCTCCTTTCATTATGGATTTCTTGAACAGAGTGAAGTTGTCCCCGTTCCAACTTACTCCTAACTCGAATGCGTCGTTGATCTCACTCGCTCTAATTTATCTGGGAAATCTCCTGCCTTCGCCATCCCCCAGACGCTGTGTTATCTCTACAACCTCAGATGCGTGAACGTATCGGATGGATTGTATTATCTTACGGCCAGAAGGACGCCACAAAGATATCCTTCCAAAGGGGTCCGCGATAGGCAAATCCAACGTAGGACCTTATAAATTTCGTTGGTTTTACATATCCTGCCCTTCACTGTGGTACCTCAAGAATTTTGATTTTATGTTTTCTCCAGGTAAGTGGGTTGTCGCATAAAGTGACGTGTTGTCCAACCCGCCTTATCTCTTATTTAGCATTGCTGACATCTCTTCCCCTTTTCTGCAGTTGGGACCGACAAGACCCCTACGTTGGAGGCAGGAGAGCTTGGGATTTTGGACAATCTTAAGTTGGCGAGCGGGTTCGAGAACAACTTCAATGAATCTTGGCTTTGTCTGTACAGTCTTGCACCCCCTTTGAGTACCGAGGTTACAGAGGAGATTGGGATTCGACGAGTGTCCGAAGTCTGCCCTGCCAACTTCGACCATTACGACAATATTATGGACCTCATTCTGAAGACTGCCCCGTCACGTGGCACAAAGCGACGCCTCCCAGCTCCTGCAATGGACCCTCCTCCTCCTCCTCCTCCTCCAAACAAAGCTCCTGTCCCTGTCAGTATGGATTCGAGGGTTGTTGTGCTATCGCCATCATCTGTGATGACTCCTCATGGGACATTGTCGTCGCCTCGGTCTGAGACAGCAGGCACTGATGAAATCCTTATCTCATCCGATCCCCCTCCTAAAAGAAAAAGGTTAATAAAAGAAGAAAGAAAGCACCTTCTCATAGCAGCGAGGGTGTCCTTGTTCCCCTTCTTGCGGAGGCCGGCTCTCGGACTGAAGGGTATGCCCTAACCTTAGTTTAGAATATGAGCACGATCTTAGGGCCAAAGCAGAAGGTCAAGGCATTGGAAGCTGAGGATTGCACCATAGGGAAACTTGCGGGATACGCTGCTCGCCACGGCCTTGTGGTGAGTCTTGTTTATTTCAACGTTGATAGTTATTTGGTGGTTGATGGCTTACGTCTTTCCCTTTCTTGCAGGATGTTCTAGCACTTTTGAAGATTGAGGAATTGGCGCGGGAGCAAGAGGACAGGGAGGCTTCTCTCACAAATAACCTCGTAGCCTCGCTTGCCGAGAATCAAGGGCTGTGCAAGAAGATAAAAGAGGTGGAGGCCAAACTTGCAGATGAGATATGACGTCGCGAAATCATTGAAGAGACATCTGGCCATATCTCAATAGATTTGAAAAAGGTAAAAATAGAGTTGGAGGACGCAAACAAGCGCCTCCAAGAAGCTAATGAAACCACCGATGATGCGTCACAGCGAGAAGACGTCACGCGTCGTGGGGCTAAAGCCGCAAAGAAAGAGCTAGATGTGGTGAGGAAGGAACTCTGTCTCGCAAAATTTGAGATGTCTTCGTGGGTGACCGTTGCCATTAGGGAGTCGAGGCAGAAAACTTGCGAAGACTTCCTTTTTACCCTATAGGAAGAGCACCCAAAGATGGATTTTTCTTTCTTTGGACCACAGGCATTGGAAGTCGTTGAGTCCTTTAAGAGGGATGATTTTGAGGCAGATTCTCCGATTAAGGAACGAGGTGAGGGGATGGAAGTTGCTTCTGAAGAGATTGCTCCCCCTCTCGACAATCCTGTCCCCGATGTCCCCGAGAACTCAGGACTCTAGTTTTTTTTTTTTTTTTTTGAGCTGTAACTGATGACTCTATGGAACTTTGGCAATTTATTCGCATGATTTATGAATTCATTTTGCAACACTCCAGTTTTTATATTAAGTGGGGGACATAGTATACAGTCAGAATTTTCAATTTTTACTGGTAGTACCGACGCAGATGTTTGGCGTTCCAAGCACGAGGGAGTTTTTCTCCATTTTTATCGGCTAGATGATAAGTGTCGTTGCTCATTACTCTTTTTATTGAGTACGGTCCTTCCCAACTTGGTCCTAGGGTTCCTTCATTAGGTTTGCGTGCTCCTAGCAAGACAAGGCATAGAACGAGATCACCCAGGTTAAACCTTCGGGACCACACTCTTTGATTATAATATCTTGCGATGCACTGTTGTCATGCAGCAATCCTGAGGCTAACCCTATCTCTCACTTCTTCCACGAGATCCAAGCTTGTAGCGAGTAGTTCGTCGTTACCCCTTTGTTCGAAGGTGAGTCTTCATTGCGTCGCGACTTCGAATTCTGCGGGGATCATCGCCTCGCATCTATAGACCATTGAGAAGGGAGTTTCCCTTGTTGGACTGCAAGGAGTCGTTTGGTATGCCCAAACACTATTTGTAACTCGTCCGCCCATGCTCCTTTTCTTGCTTCTAGCCTGACTTTCAAAATCTTCTTAATAATCTTATTACCGACTTCTACTTGCCCATTACTCTGAGGGTGGTCCACTGACGTGAAGCTTTTAACAATTCCAAAATTGTTGCAAAATTCAAGAAATTGCTCACTCGTGAACTGGGTCCCGTTATCGATGACGATTTGCTGGGGGACCCCGTATCTGCAAATAATGTTGCTCCAGACAAAGCTTAGGACCTTGGCAGATGAAATTTTGGCCATTTCTTTCACCTCAGCCCATTTTGTAAAATAATCCACAGCGATGATGGCATATTTGCAGTTTCCCCGTGCCTTCGGGAGTGGTCCAATCAAGTTGATTCCCCAAATAGCGAATGGCCACGGACTCACCATCTGTTTTAGATAGGCTGGGGGAACCTGGGGTACTGTCGTGAACCTCTGGCACTTATCGCATCTCCTAACGAGATTTGTTGCGTCCTGCTTCATGGTTGGCTAGTAGAACCCCTGTCATAGGGCCTTTTGGCCTAATGACTGTCCTCCAGCATGGTTTCCACAATGTCCTGCGTGAATTTCTTTTAGAACAGTGTCACCATCTTCTTTGTCGATGCACCTTAGGAGGGGGGTCGAAAATCCTTTCTTGTAAAGGATGTTATCGTAAATACAGTACCTCATCGTAAGTGCCTGTAAGCATTGTGCTTCGATTCTGTCCTTTGGTAAGATTTCATTTTTCATAAAGTTGACGATGGGGCTCATCCAAGAGTTAGCCCATCTGTGATCACTTTGATCTCCTCTCACTGTTCGATGCTCGGGGATAGGAGGTGCTCTACTGGGACTAATTCTGTGGGATTCGACTCGCTTATTGTGGATAATCGAGCTAAAGTGTCTGTGTGGGCATTTCGAGTGCATAGGATCTGAGTGATTTCGGTCTGCTTGAAGGATTCCAATAATTCTTGAGCCTTTCGAAGGTACTATGCCATCCTGGGTTCGCGGGTCTGTTACTCACCCTTTGTTTGACCGACGATGAGCTACGAATCACTGTATATCCTTAGTTTTTTCGCTTGCACTACTTTAGCCAGGCGTAATCCTGCCAGTAGAACTTCGTATTCGGCCTCATTATTCATGGCCTGGAATTCAAATTTCAAGACGCTGAAGATTATGTGCCCTTTCGGACTAACGAGAAGTATTCCGGCCCCGGATCTTCTGTTGTTGGATGATCCATCGACGAATAGTTCCCAATAGGGGGCCTCATATACTTCTGCTATTTCCTTTGTGGGTCCCGTGAATTCGGTAATAAAATCTGCCAGTGCTTGCCCTTTGATGGCCGTTCTGGGCTTGTATTCAATTTCGAACTGGGCAAGCTCTATCGCCCATTTTAGCAGCCGTCCGGAGGCGTCGATTTTCTGCAGAATTTGCCTTAAGGAATATTACGTAAGGACTATGATGCTATGAGCCTGAAAGTATGGTCATAATTTCCTTGAGGCCATAACAAGGTAATACGTGAGTTTCTCAATGGGGGAGTATCTCGTCTTTGCATCTAGCAACCTCTTACTCATGTAGTATATGGGAAACTGAATACCTCCTTCTTCCCATGTCAGTGCCACACTTAGGGCGTATTATGACACTCCAAGATAGATAGTCAGTTTTTCTCCTTCTTTTGGTTTAGAAAGGAGGGGTGTCTGGCCAAGATAATCCTTAAGTTTCCCGAACGCGTCCTCGTACTCCGTAGTCCATTCGAACTTCTTGGCCTTTTTAAGGATGTCGAAGAAGGGGAGGCATTTGTCGAAGGCTTTCGAGATGAACCGGCTTAGGGCAGTGACTTGTCCGTTCAAGCTTTGGATATCTTTGGGACTAGTGGTAGGACGCATGTCGAGAAGAGCTGTGATCTTCTCGGGGTTAGCCTCGATCCCCCGATTATTAACCATGAAGCCAAGGAATTTCCCTGAGGCTACGCCGAAGGCGCATTTGAAGGGGTTTAACTTCATTCAATATCTCCTCAGGATGCGAAACATTTCATCCAAGTCCTGGACGTGGTCCGCGAGCTACTTGGATTTTACAAGCTTGTCATCGACATAAACCTCCATTATTTTATCGATTTGCCCCTAGAACATCTTGTTTACCAGTCGCTGGTATGTCGCCCCGCATTTTTGAGTCCAAAGGGCATTACCTTATAGCAATACAATCCTTGATCGGTGACAAATGAGGTGTGTTTCTCATCTCGCACGTCCATCAGAATCTGATTGTATCCTGAGTAGGCATCCATGAAGCTTAGGAGTTCATGCCCTGCGATCGCATCGACAAGCTGGTCCATCCTTGGTAACGGGAAGCTATGTTTTGGGCAGGCTCGATTTAAGTCGGTGAAATCGATACACGTTCTCCATTTCCCATTCTTTTTCTTAACGAGGACTGGATTTGCCACCCAGGTGGGATATCGCGCCTCTTTAATAAAATTGCTGGCCAAAATTCTGTCCACTTCTTCTTTGAGTGCTGAGTAGCGCTCGACGATCATTGGCCTTCTCTTTTGACAGACGGGCTTGGCCAGGGGGTCAATGTTCAACGAGTGAGATATTATCCTTGGATTAATGCCCTCCATATCTTCATGATTCCAAGCGAAGACATCCACGTTTGCTTTGAGGAAGTCTGTCAAGTGTGTCTTTACGCCAGGCGGCAGTTGTTTCCCTATTTTCAAGCACCTCTCCTCATCTTTTTTGCTTATCTGGATTTCTTCCAGATCTTTAGTTGGCCCTGCGGTCTGTCCCTTGTCCATTTCTTGAGGGTCAAGGTCATAAGCGACCCCTCTTTCGCTCATCGGATGCAAATATCCACCGTAGACCGTGTCCATCTTCCTTTTTTGCACTCCGAGCTTGATCGTTTCTTCGTAACAGTGGTGGGCTGCCTGTTGTTCTCCCTGGATACACCCCGTCCCATCTGGGGTAGGAAATTTCACGACAAGTGCCTTGGTCGATACTATCATGTCGAGCTCATTCATAGCAGGTCGTCCTAGCACCACGTTGTATGCTGAGGGGCAATCAATAATCAAGAACTCCGTCATGATGGTTGCTTGACGATCCGAGTCTCCTATGGTGAGTGGGAGCTTAATTTACCCTATCGGGAGTATCCCGTCCCCGGTGAACCCATAAAGGGGGCTGGTGACGGATCAATTTGTCTCGCCTCCATGCCCATCTGATCGAAGCATGCCTTGTACATCACGTTTACAGAGCTTGCTGTATCTAACATTACTCTTCTTACTTCCACATTGGCTATCCTTGCTCGTATGACGATAGCGTCATTGTGCGGGTAGCATATCCCCGTTGCATCTTCTTTGGCAAATGTGATATCTTTTGTGACAGCTTTGGCCTTTTTGGCAGGTCTGTCGTTTTGTTCATGGCTGGCAAAGAAAACTCGACCAGCGTCTCAAACATAACGGCTACGTGATCGATTCATTGTATCGCCGAGGTGGGGCCCACCATGGATGGTGAGTATCGTTCTTATTGAAGGTGCCTCTTCGTTCTTAGGCATCCGATGGTGCTGTGATGTATATTGCTGGTGGCACGGGGATCTCTGCCCTAGGATTCCTACCACGTATTCTCTCAAACGACCCTTCTTGATTAGGTCTTTAATGGTGTCTTTTAGTGCCCAGCAATCTGATGTACTATGACCAACCTCGCTATGATAGATGCCGAACTTCTTTCAGTTTCTCCTGTCCACGGGGGTCCTGATGGGTCTAGGTCGTCCGAAGTCCTTGTTCCCCCTTTTCGTAGCATAAATTCTATCGGAGGCGTCTGATAAAGCAGTATAAGTCTCATAGCGTCGTAAAAACTGGTACTGCTCAGTTCATACTTTCTTTATGCCCTGACCCTTTGGGCCATCATCTCGGCCTCGCTTGTTGTTCTCATTCTCACTCTTCTTCTTGCCCCTGGGGGTTTCCCGGTCATCTCTCTTTTTCGACTTCTTGGGGCCAAAGGTTTCTTCCCAATGGACCTTCTTTGTGGCCAGTTCGTAGAACTCGCCCAGACTTTTGACGGGAGATTTATATATGTCTTCATATAGTTTCCCATCCTTTTGAAGTCCGGCAGAGATTACTGTAAGGACACTCTCACCCGACGGGGTTGTCCATATTTCTAACTTCCTGTCAGAACCTTTCAATGTAATCCTTGAGCGATTCGTCCCTTCATTGGAAAACTGTGGCCAAGTGGCAAGAAAGGGTGAGTTGCCTCTTTAGCGCCCTGTCTTGTTCAAGGAATTGGGTTTGGCATTCATTCCAACTTTTTATACTACGGGCCGGAAGGCTCCTAAACCAGGTTAACGGTATTTCCCCGAGGGTTGTTGGGAAGACTCGGCACTTCACTAGTGGGTTAGAAGTTTGTAAATCCATCTAGACGTTGAAAGCATCCAAGTGATTGTGAGGGTCACTATTCCCAGCGTATGGGGGAATGTTTGGAAATTTGAACTTACGGGGAAGAGGTTCCATTTCAATCTGATGGGAGAGGGGGGTTCTCCCTTCATGAGACTCGTGCTTCTCTTGGAAGTGGAATTCTTTTCCAACCTTTCCATCCTTTGAAGCAGTTCTTCGACCTTTGGGTCCCGGGACTTTGATTGATGGTCAGAAGTCTTTCGGCTCTTCCGCTTTTGCTTTTGGTGGTGGCACCGGTCTGAGTTGTGATCCGACTCCGTGCTGTCGTCGGTTCCTTTTGAACTTTTGCCTTGAGATGACTCCTCATTGTTTCTCCTGCTTTTGTCGTTCTCCCGAAGCCGATGGACCTCAGATCTGGATCGTGAACTTAAGGAACGAAGTGACTGGGTCTGTCGACGTTCCATCCTGGCGTGCTAATTATGTAGGGTTCCTGGGGGGCAGTGCTCATCTTCAGTGACGACTGCCTTATTCCGTCTTGGTGTTTCTCGAGTATATGTCTAAGATAAAGTCCGGACCGCATCGGCCAGTTCCTTTAAGGTATTCTCTAGAGCCTCTTGACATTATTGCCAAGTCTGCCTACTGCTAGCTTCGAGGTCTTCTGGTTGACAGGGGGGAGTTCCAGCATTCCCGATAGTTTTTCTCCTTACCATCGCATCTGTCACAACTCTTTGGAAGTTACAAGTGAGGAAATGTAGTGGGGGTATGCAGTGGGGGCCCTCCTTCTAGAGCCAAAATGTTGACACCAAAACTTGGTCAACTAGTTTCCTTAGTATGACACCCCTGACTGCATGCTTGAGGAAGAACGAAAATAGGTGGTACAAGTTTAAGGAAGAAATAAAGAAGAG
>JANHAO010028174.1:0-10670 GCA_026873985.1 Saraca asoca
GTTGCCTGATGTCAACATAACTTAATGGTTTGACAAGGCATATAAAATAATAGTAGCTTTGAAATTGTTGCTATTGGGAGAGGTTGATAGCAACAATTTAGGGGTTGTTATCTTGGATGCCCATTAACATGATGCTCTCCAATCTTCCCTATAGATTCTATATGGTGCTTTTAAAGCCAAAGTCACCATTGGCCTCAAGACCTTTGTTATTAACTTCTAAGAAAAACTGTTGTCTCTCTTGAACAAGGTTAAAGATTGTGCTGCCGTCAAAACAAATCTTCAAGAATTGTTAGTGAAAAAAGAAGAACCTGTCAAAATTTCCAAACTAGCTACTGAGACCAGGAAGACTTTGATTGAGAAATACACCATAGCCTTAGACTTAGCTAAGAGCAATTCAAAGGAGATTACAGCAGTTGAGTCTAAAATTGTAGAATTATAAGAAGAATTTCGTTGACTCAAAGTAAACCAACTAGAGCTAGAAACTGTTGTCAAATCAACCAATGAAGACAGAGCTCATTTTGCCAAGAAATTTAGAGATGTCTTGACTAATCTTAAGACAACTGTAGCATAGCTACATAAAGCTAGTGTTGCTTGCAAGTTAGCACAATAGCAGAAGATGGTGGTGATTCAATTGTTAAGGGAGTTTAGATCTACGTTTAATTCAAATTTCAAGAAATTTTTTTATTCTGCTTGACAAACATTGTTCTTTTTATTTTGAGTGCTTGATGTACACTTCATAGATGTTTTAGCTTATATGTTTTAAGATATTTATAATTTTTGATTTTGATAATATTTTCATTTAAATGTTTTATTTTGTAGCTATTTTCATTGAATATATATATAAATTTAAATGAACCATCCTAACATGGGGTCCATTTATTGTATCTTGACATTTTTTGCATTAGCAGTATGGCTTTCCACACTAATTGGCCAATGTCAAATATCTTTACTTTCAAATGCTTTTTTTAAGACTTAGCTAATTTTTCTTTGTTATGGATCAAATCATCCAAAGCTTGCCACCTACTTCCATCCAAATCTTCTAATTTATTAAGCATTAAACCATTATAATCAGCCTCATATAGTTGATTTTGCCTTTGAGCCCTCAAAGATTTCACTTCAACTAGAATAAAAACATTGTCGCTAAGCACTAGATTATAAGTTGTAACCCTTGTTCACTCGTTAAGAGTATTCCTTATAAACGACAAAGCGTTATCAAATATTTTATGCTCATTTTTTAGATACTATATAACATGTTTTTTTATCACATTTATGATCCCTTTATTGGCAACTTCCACCTGATCATTGGCCTTAGCATAATATGGCATTGTAGTCAACATTTTGATTCCCCTTAATTCAACATACTCTTTTGATTTGTTAAGCAGTGAACACTATTCCACGATTTGTAGTAACCATCTCTGGTAAGCCAAATCAACAAACAATATGATGTTCTATAAAATCAATCACATCAAATTGTTTTACTTCTTTGAATACAATGGCTTCAATCCACTTAGTAAAATAATCTATGGCCATTAAAATAAAGTGATGTCCTTGAGAGGATGATGGGTATATTATTCCAATTAAATCTATTGCCCAACCCCTAAATGACAATAGTTTTATTATATGATTTAGCTTAGCTTCTGTTATTATCTGAATTGGCCCATATTTTTGACATTCTTCACAACCATTGTCATAATCAATGTAATCTTTAATCATGTTAGGACAATAGAAACCCTGTCAAATAAGAATCCATTTCATTTTCAAACTAGCTTGATGTGCACCACAAATTCCTTCATACACTTTAGCTAACACTGTTATTGAAGGATTTGACAAGTATTTTATGAATGACGTTCTCCAATTTGATAATGTAGTGCTGGTTTCTTTACAGAAAACTTCTTGAATTTTGATAGTTTCTAGAAAAACATGCCTTTGAATTAATTTGGGAAATTTGTATTTATCAATCTTGCACCTAGAAAAGTTTGTCCCTTGATAGCCTTTGATGGGCAGTATTATAGTGAAATTTCTATTAAGCTAAATGCCTATTTTCCAAATTATCCATCGATAAATGGTTTTAATAACATATATTTAAAATATAAATTTTTGCAATAATATGCGCATTACTTGGCAACAAATAATAATGTAATTTTTTGCAAGAATAATACAAAGATAAACATAATTTTTCTATTGTTGAATATTTTTATTTTATAGAATTTAAAATCAAAAAATAATAAAAGATAGCCTTTTCTAATCTTGTTTTGTTTTGTAGAGCTAGAAAACATCCAACTACATCATTAGAAGTCAAAACATGAAGTTTAAGTGACTTTCTTAGTATAGGAGATGACATGATTATGGATGACATCAAATATCTTTCGATCTCATCAAATGTTTGTTACTAACACTCCTTCCAACAAAACTATTCTTCTACCTTCAATTTCAGCAAGGATGAATATATTCTCATTTGACTAGATAAATTAGAAATAAAACATTGAAGCAAATTCGCCTCACTGAGGAAGCTTTGCAATTCTTTTTTGCTTGTTGGAGCAACAATTTCTTGAATTGCCTTGGCCTTATTTTTGTTGACTTCAATCCCCTTTTAATGAACTAAGAATCCTAAAAAATTTCCTATAGAAACACCAAATGCATATTTTAAAAGATTCATCTTCAAATTGTTTCGACGCATCTGTTCAAAGGCTTGAATCAAAATTTTGATGTGCTCTTCATGTGATTTGGCTTTGACTACTACATAATCAATGTACACCTCCATTTTTTCCCGATTAAGTTATGAAAAATTGTACTCATAGCTCTTTGATAAGTTGCTCTTGCATTCTTCAAATCAAAAGGCATTACTACCTACTCGAAGGCCCCTATCACTCTAGAACATCTAAATGTTCTCTTCACCATATCAGCCTCCAAAATCTAAACTTGATTATACCTAGTGTTTCCATCCATGAAATTGACAACAATGTGTTTTGAAGCCAAATCAATTAATATGTCGGCTATTGGCATAGTGTATTAATCTTTTGGCATTGCATCACTCAAATTTTTGAAGTCGATGTACACTCTAAAATTTCTATATTTCATCATCACTAAAATCACCTTTAAAATCCATTTGACATACCTGGTGGTTCAGATGAAATTGACTTTCAATAACCTTTCAATTTCTTCTTTAATTTTATGAATTATATCAAAAGCAAAATGTCAGGGAGCTTGAGTGTTTTTATCATCAAATCATTTATTTTCAAATTTTAAAATAATTTTTTTTGTAGAATTGTCTTTTAAAATAATATTTTAATGCAAAACCAATTGAATTTGAATTGTTAAAGGAAGATTATTCAAAATTAATTTATTTTTAAATATACATGTCCAATAATTAATGGTCTAATGTAATAGATTGAAAGCGTGATTGTTGGGGGACATCATAATATAATATAGTGTAGGATATACAAACATGATATTATAGGATATGATAATGAAAGGATCACGTATAGAAATTATCCTCATTCTTAAAAGTAATTTATATTACAATTATTTTGTATTATTGGTGATTATAAATTTTTTAACATTTCTCAATGAAAATATCAAATAATAAATTAAATCAATTCTCTACCTATATTTCTTAATATTTTTCTCTTCAATCAATTACAATACGATGAAGTCTTAGGAAAAACAAGGAAAAAAATAAGATGGATAATTAAGAAGTATAATTAATCAAAAGCAATTTATTCTGTTATGTCATCCAAACAACAATTGAGATACTTGGATGAACTATGATGGAGGTATGCTTTAGTTGATAGAACCAACATCATGATTGTAGAAGATTAAGTAATATAAAAATATATATTAAGGATAAAGTAAGAATAATAAATTTTACTCTAATTCTATTTTGTTGTAACAATTCTAAAGGAAGAGGATAATTTATCCTATATTGATCTTATAAAATGAGTAGACTTGATTACATTATACTATCTCATGTAAAGCCCAAAAATCTATTGAAACATGTACTTACGAGTTATTTGGTTTATATAGGAAATAAGTTCCCGCAAGAAGTTGAATTGACTAAGAAGTAAATTCCTTTATAAACTTTAAAAGAAATTCTCAAAGTTATTTAGTTAATAGTAAGGAATTGACAGTTCACAAGAATGGATTTCTTGTATTTTGTTTGGTTTAACTATGAACTTTTTAGGAAGTATAATTAAAATGGCTTCCTTATCATGAAGAAAAAGGGACATGGTCATTAGTTAAATTGTGTAGGGCTAATATTATATTTTTGTCCCATAAAAACATAGGAACTTCTTCTTAGCAAAAGGGTGGGTAAACAACTTTCTGATAAGTCCTACTTCCCCTATTTTATCAATTTGTATCAACCAAACAACATACCTATCTGTTACTTCCCAAAAAGTTGGAGTTTCCACATAATTTTCTATCAACTAAATAACTTTTTATATTGTTATGTCTCTCTTATACAATGCACCAAATGGGCCTTGAATGTATTGGGCATTATTTAAGGAGTATTTATTGTACATTAAAAATTACATGCTCAAAGTAAAATTTATGGCATTTATTATATTTTCAAATTAACATAATAAATATTTTTTTATCACTTTATAGGACTAAAATACTCTTGATAAAAGGTTTAGTGGTCAGAGTTTATAGCTTAGTGATTACAATTTATGATTTAAGGCTTCACTGGTTAGGATTTTATGAATAAGTGCTAGGATTTTAGCATCTAGGATTTAGTGATTAAAGTTAGTAGATAGTTTGGGTTTAGGGATTTTTTTTTATTTAAAAATTTTGAAAATGATAGTTTTGTAATTGAAATAAAATTCCCCGTTACTCTGAGCTTTGTAAATTTTGTTTGGTTGGAAGTGAGATATATTAGCGTTTGCATGGCTTATTTATTTCCTAATTACTCGAGTTATGGCTCCTTTAAATTTCAGTAGCCGAATACCTTTGTGCCTTTAATTGCTTATAACTGCATTAGGAGAAGGTTCTGAGTTTGATTTTGATGAAAATTGAGTTTATTGCTTGATTTGAAGTTTGAACTCTGCATCCAGTCCAGTTTAGGATTTTTCAGAGAAATATGATGAATTTGCTCTCTTTAATAGGAATAAGTGGAGTAAGGGAAATGCTGATACGGAATTAGTGTAATAATGTTAATATTGAGATGGAATTAGAGGAGGCAAGTAAGAAACCCGCCAAGAGAATTCCATGTGCAATAAAAAAGGAAAAAATCTTATGTACTACACATGACTAATGTTTTCCGTTGAAATGTGGATGTTTGCGGTAATTTCAAAGTATTGTATAGTTGTTAGATTTTTTTTTTCTTTTTACCTATTTCTATAGTTGGTGGAGGTAACGTCCAATCATCTATAGTTGGTGAGATAATTTGTATTTTTTTTTCTAAAATTAACAAAGGATTAATAATGAGTTAAGAATGAATTTAAAACGTTTAAATAGAAACACATGAATTTTAAAGAATTTATATTTTTAACATTATAAAATGTCCCTTAATCAAAATTCTTGGAGCATTGGTTAACAAAATCCTAAAATTATCGAGTAAATGGACAAATTCATTCTTGAAAGATTAACTTAACATTAAATTAGTCACCAATTTTGTTTTGACATCAATTGATTCATTCTATTAGTAAAGAGGAATAGAATGACTTAATTGATGTTAGAACAAAATTTAGGACTAATTTGATGTCAAGCAAATATTTTACAGGCAAGTTTGAAGAATTATTGCATTCACAAGTGCCTAACATTAACACAATATAAATATTCAAATTTAAAGTAACTCTATATATTATTTAATCCAAAAGATAAGACTTTAGGTGGCTTAATATTTATAATAGTCACTAGTTCAATCGTTTCCATTTATGAAATACTTTAAAGTTCACAGTTAACGTGATGGTTATTACAAGTTTGAAAAGAAAATAATGTTATTTAAAATTAAAACTAGACATGTACTCTATTCATCAATATAAGTTGTAAATATGCTCCCAAATCTTTTCTTTTTAAAAATTTAAATTATAAATATGAAATTAATATAAATACAAATACGTAATTATGTATTTAAATTTAAGAGTAAACCTAGATGTCTAAAATCAATTATAAACAATTTTAACTTTCATTATCAAATTAAGAGTGGTTTTACAAGAAACCATAAAAAAGTAAAATAAAATCAATAATGGAAACACGGAAGACCTTTTAAAGTAAATGGACAAATTAGTTCTTGAAAGATTAATTTGACATCAAATTAATCCTTGTTGATGGAAGATTTTGATTCTACCAGAATCCAGCCAACCTGAAGAGGTTCTTTTAGGACTCGAACTGCAATTTGGTCACTAAAGCAAAAAAACAAATGCAGGAAGGCAAGAGGAAGAAGAAGAATAGCAAAAAATACAGTATTTTTAATGTGGTTCGGTTAAATCCAGATAGTACTGGACCCTACGTCCACTATAATGTTATTGCTCTGAAGAAATTTCTACAGAGTTTCAGTATCTTAGCTTAGAGTTACTTACAGTGGTATCCTCCCTCCTATTTATAGAGGTTGGGAGGTTACAAATGTAATTTTACATGTTGTGAAGTACATTACATCAAACATTAAATGTATAAGTCAGTATAAACTTCTACAGTTTGGCTCTAACAGATTACTTTCTACAAATGGGCCCTTCTTGTCTGCTGAAGTTGTGGGCTGACATAAGCTTGTCTTGTGCCTCTCGTCGCTGAACTCTTATCTGAGTGAGGTGCTTTATTTCACAGGCTGTACTTGGCTTGATGTCGCTATTGCCTTTAGTCAGTGAGACAAACCTCGCGAGTTCACCTTTTAGTGATGTGAGCTCATGCCTAGTGATTTCGCTACTTAATGAGCTGAGACTCTTTCGTTCCACTATTTGCGTAGATGACAGCATAGCGAGCTGGGCTGTTTTCCCTTAAACTTAGTCTGCAGCCATACTTTCTTTGGCCTGTTTCATGAGGCTAGATTTTACCCATAACATAAGCTTCCCAACACTCAGTTCATTTCGTGGACTAGGAGTTAAAACTTCACTATGCAGTCAAAGTCCTTATCTACAGCTTCTGTCGAGTTGTCATTTTGGACTCAGATCTTTCACTTCATCTGCTTCAGGCCATTCTTCTTCCTGTGCATGGTCCTTAGCCATTGGTGTGACAGTTTCACTTCTTCTTGAACCATCCAATTAAGTACAACCAAATACCCTCTAAATTTTTCAAGAGACCAAGTTGTCTACTTAAAGCTTGGAGACCCTCTTCTTATTCCATAGAAAAGCTTGATGGATGCCTTAGCTAAGCCCTCTATGTTTCTGGTGATTTGGCTTCCAATGAAGCATCTTGAGGCATTCATAGCCTACTGCAAGTTCCTCCCATAGATAGCTCTTTATGCTGGCTGCGGGGGAGTCTTATGCTAATCTTGGATTACTTCCTCACTATTTCTCCATGAGACAAATCCCTTCCAGTTGCACTCCATAATGCTATTCTCATTCTCGATCCTAAAGGTGAGGCTGAGGAGGTTGCTTGGAAGAAGAAAATTGGGGATTCAGCGAGCCCCCTAGTCCTCCTCTCGGTTGACATTCGGCTTCCGGAGACTAGTCTTCTCTCCTTGGAAGCAATAGCTCTAGGCTTTGTACTTTGATGTACTTTGATCCTTTTGATGTAAATCCACCTAGTCTAGGTTTCTTTAATGAATGAACTCTTTGTGAGTATTGCACTATGTTGAATGTTCTGCTCATGTATATGGTTGTAGAAATTAATCTTTACAAATCACAATTAAGCAAAATATTTAGATGGCTAATCGACCGCACTTCAACTTGACAATAGATTCAGATATCAGTGAGCCATGAGTGAAATACACTTAGGCAGGTTGCATGAGAGCTACAAACCTAGCCGTGCAAAAATTATGCCTTATAGATCGCACTACAACGCATTGCTGCCTTGTTGATGGCATGAGTTTTGATTTTTGTTGATGACCTCTTTGTCAAAATGAACGAGTTTATTTTTAATGCCTCCACTCCTCAGCGAGCCCACAGCTTAACTGGATAATGAGTTTCTGGGATAAGCCCAGGCGCCTCAGCATTAAAGTTGGCAATTATTCTGGGATGAGCCCTGGCACCTCAGCTTATTGAAAGCTGGTAATTATTCTGGGATGAGCCCGGTGCCTCAACTCGAAAGCTGGCAATTGTTCCAAGCTGGCAATTATTCTAGGATGAGCCTCGGCGCCTCAGCTTGAAAGATAGCAATTATTCCAGGATGAGCCCTGGTGCCTCAGCTCGAAAGTTGGCAATTGTTTTGGGATGAGCCCCAGTGCCTCAACTAGACTAGAGGTAGTGGTTGGCAAAGAGTCACCCAAGTGACTTGAAAGAGTTGACCACATTCAATCTACAGAGACCGCGGACATTTGATAGTGGAAAACAAATTGGAGAAAAGTGATGAAGAATTGCAAAATCATCAAGCCAATCGGCAAACAAGTTTCTTTTGACAGGGACAAAAGGGAGTGTTTACATTAACTTTTGAGCTCAAAGTACATTGTCAATGTATAATTTGACTAAGCCCCCCGGCTCTTGATTAGGATCTTGCTGAAGATGTTGAGACCACTGCCCCGTAGGTGGCACTACATACTCCATTAGATGGCCCCTTTTGATCAAATCCTCGATGGTATCCTTGAGCTCCCATATCTGACCTTGTTCTGATAAGCGTAGAACTCTTGCTTGTTTCTCTACCTATAAGGGACCCATATGGGAGTAGGTCTCCCAAAGTCCTCCCTATCCCTCTTTATCATGTATATCTTATCCTGGGAGTCTGATAGGATGCTGTATTGCTCATGATAAGCTGGGGGCTGAGGTCACTCGCCCTCGAACCTATAGGATTTCTTCATAGTTTGCACATCAAAGTGGTCACCTTGATCCACATTGCCCCTCTTCTTTGGGTAAAGCCACCCTTTTTATCATTCATTTCGGACTTTCCTATGCCAAAAGTTTCCTCCCATTTGAATTGTTTGGCAGCTCGTTCATAAAGCTCGATAAGATCCTTCACTAGGGACTTGTACAGGCTTTTGTATAGCTTTCCATCTTTTTAAAGTCCTGTGGAGATAATTGCCAACATGATTTTTTCAGATGGATTCTCTACCAAGTTGGCTTCAAGTCTAAACCTTGCAATGTAATCCTTCAACGATTCGTGCTTGTGCTAAAAGATCATGATGAGATGGCAAAGGGGATGAGTTGCCTTATTAATGCTCGGTACTGGCTAATAAACTTCTGCTAGCACTCTTCCCAATTGCAAATTGAGTAAGTTGGAAGGCTCTTGAACTAGGCCTGAAGTACGCCTCCTAGTGTGGTTGGGAAAACTTGGCACTTGACCAAAGGGTCAACTATTTGCAAATCCATCTGAACATTACATGCATTCAGATGGTCATAAGAGTCTGCATCCCTGTTGTATAAAGGGATCGCGGGAACTCTGAGTTTGAGAGGGAAGGGTTGAGCCTCAATCTCCTTGGAGAATGGTGATCTCCCTTTGTAGTGAGCTCGATCATTTGGAGCTCAAAGACATTCCTCCAACTGGACTATTTTTTGGAACAGTTCTTCAACCAGCTGGTCCCATGCTGCCAATTGCTGGATGGAAGACTGCTAGACCCTTTAAGTAGCGAGCTGGGGAGTCTTCCATATTGGCATTGCCCGAACATCCAGCTTGCTACTACTAGTAAACATTCACAGGTGTTGCGACCTCTATCTGCCTTTGAACACCTTGAGCCTACGCTTACGCTAGCATTATGACGGCTTTGGTTAGCTCTCCCATCATATTTTCCAGTCTCTCCTAGTGTTGAAGCCATGTTTGCATTCCATCAATATTGTTAGCAATGGCAGCAAGCTGAAGAAGGCTGGTTGGTGGCAAGCCAGAAGTAACACCTATGACAGGAGCAGTGGAGGAGTCCATTGTGGACACATGGCCTTCCAGAGGATTAACCAATGCATTCAAGGCTCTGGTGGCTCATCCTTTTACCTTTGTAGCAACAGAAAACAAACCAAAAAATAGATGAATCCCCATAGATGGCACCAAAATGTTAACGGAGGATTTCGATTCTGTTGGAATCCAACCAACCTGAAGAGGCTCTTTTAGGACTCGAATTGCAATCTAGTCACTAAAGCAAAAAACGAATGCAGGAAGGCAAAAGGAAGAAGAAGAACAATAGAAAATATAGTACTTTTAATGTGGTTCGACTAAATTTGGACAGTATCGGACCCTACGCCCACAGTAATGTTATTGCTCTAAAGAAATTTCTACAGAGTTTCAGTATCTTAGCTTAGAGTTACTTACTGTGGTCTCCTCCCTCCTATTTATAGAGGTTGGGAGGTAACAAGTGTAATTTTACATGTTGTAAAGTACATTACATCAAGCACTAAATGTACAACTCAATATAAACTTCTGCAGTTCAACTCTTGTAGATTGCTTTCTGCAGGTGGGCCTTTCTTGTCTACTAAAGTTATGGGCTGATGTAAGCTTATCTGGTGCCTCTCATCGCTGAACTCTTATCTGAGCGAGGTGCTTCATTTCATAGGCTGTACCTGGCTTGATGTCGCTGTTGTTGGTGTATGCCCTAGAAGCCAATCATGGGATGATTGTTTGTTAGCATACATTATATCACATTTTTTAATGGCAATTCAATT
>JANHAO010028175.1:0-10670 GCA_026873985.1 Saraca asoca
AATAAATTATTCTAGGGACAATTATTATATTTATTTATATTACATAGATATAACAAAATATAATAATTGAATTGCCTTTAAAATGCAATACAATGTAGGCAAAAACAATCATTTTATGATTGGCTTCTAGGGCATACACCAACACAAAGCTAAAACCTTGCTCATCTAACTTTTCTCCTACTTTGAGGCCAAGAGCTTGCTTCCTTATAAGCTTTGAGGGTAGAACCACCCACAACCCTATCATGCTTCAAAGGCAAAACCATTCCGCAACCTTATAAGCTTCGGTGGCAGAACCACCCCATAGCCCCATCAATCCTTGGGGGCAGAACCACCCTATAACCCTATAAGCTTTAGGGGTAGAACCACCCCATGACCTTACCAATCCTTAGGGTTAAAACCACCTCATGACCTTACCAAGTTTTAGGGTAGAACCACCCTGTTACCTTACCAAGCTTTAGGGGCAGAACCACCTCATGCCCTTATCCGACTTTAGGCAGAACCACCCTTACACATCTATGGCCCAAAGTGCCAGTGTACTTATTTACTAACCTTGGGTTGCCCAAACATGAAGAAGAATCTCAAAGGTATCACTGTCATTGCGATTTATTAGTCGTAGACTAGTTAAATTTTGAATTAAATTTAGAAATTATATATTTTTTGAATTTAATTGAGTAGGGTTGAGTAGTTAGATGACATGCTTGATAGTGCTAGAGGTGAAAAGTTAAGTATGTTGATTTAGTTAATTTTTGAAATTGTTAATTATATGTGTTGTGCACCAACTCTCTTTGTCTGATCTAATTTCTCATCTTATCTTTGCATCCAAACACCAACCCTACCCCAGTGAATTGTGATTCCTTGGAAAGGTAGCACTTTTTAAGTTGAGTGGTTGATTTTCTTATTCTACAACTTATGTGAACTTGGTAAAAGCTTTGGATCAAATTGGTTCATATGGATCACTATTGGTGTTGGAGATCAAATATGAAGGAATTACCTAAGGACCATCTATAAGAATTGATTTAGGCCTGGTCAGAGAGTTTGTAGAATTACTTAAAGATCAAATTGAGATTTAACCAAGGATTTCAAGAACTACTCTTGAGAAGGTATAATTTAAATTGCTAATTTAAATTTTACCTTGCTTATAAATTAATGGTAACAATATGATCTGAGATTGAGAAAATTTTAAAATTTTTGCTATGCATACTTGATGCATATGATCAACATATTTGATATGCTTAAATCCAATTTTCCTAACACCCTATGTTCTTGTCAGGCTTTCAAGATGCTAAGGAGTAAGTCAAATTCTTCAACCCTAGGGTGGAAATTATTTTTTCTAAGGTATCTTCTAACAACAACTTAAAAAGACTTGATGGCGGCCAAGCCAAGAACCTTTTTTTTTTTTTTGGTTGTTGAGTGTCATTTATGGACTTCTAGATATTTTTAGATAGTTTATCCATTTTCCTAGATACATACTTTTAAGTTTTTTATATGGTTGCATGCTTTATGGTCAACTTCTAATGAACTTATACTCTAACACTTTGTGTAACTTGTGTAATGTTCAGCTTCTAACAAGCCTATACTCTTAACACTTTGTTTATCTTTTATAATTTAGATCTAGTATATCTCTTTCACATACTGAATATATACTAAAAGGTCAATTAATTTGCTTGGTTGATAGTATCCAAGGGATATGCTCGGTTGATATTACCAATGGGTCTACTTGGTTGATATTATCTTAGGAATTTGCTTAGTTGATATCATTCTAGGGATCTACTTGGTTGATATTACCTAAAAGGTCTACTCAATTGATATTATCTAAGGGGTTTGATCAATTGATATTATCCAAGGGATCTATTTGATTGATTTTTTAGGGAAATACTTAAGAAATATGTTTTTTTTTGTTGTGTGCTAATCATTTATCAATGTATAATTCATTGTTCTTTTTTTTATTTAAACATATATGAAATATTCTTTTAAATGGGATACATTCCAAGTATGAGGAACCAATGCAAAGTCTCTAATCAGTATAACTTGTTTGATGAACTTTCTTTGACTTGAAATGGCCCTTCCCATGTAGTAGCATGTTTCCCATCTTTTAGTGGCTTCCTTGCACTTTTTGTTTTCCTTGATACAAAAGTACTAGGCCCAAAACCTCTTGGTTTGACTTTCTTGTTGAAAAAATAAGCCAATTTATTTTTGTATTCTTCTATTCAAACTTGTGCCACTTTCCTAACTTCCTCAATGAAGTCCAACTCTTCCTTCATCCTAGTCTTATTTGCTTACTGATCACACTAGCTTCTCCTTTTGCTTTCATGCCCTCAACCCCATAAGTTAGTTTGAAGGGTGTTTCTTTTATTGCCGAGTGAGAGGTGGTTCTATACTACCAAAGCATGTTTAGCAATTCTTCTACCCAATGTCTTTTTGCTGCTTCCAATCATTTCTTTAACCCTTCCAAGATTATCCAAATGATTGATTTTGCCTATCTATTTATTTATAGGTGCTTAATCGAAACTAACTTTTTTTTTATCCTCAACTTTTTATAGAAAAATAGCTAGTTTTTGCTAAATGAAGTGACTTTCTTACTAGTGTTTAGGTAGATACATAATGTCATGAAGGTTTTGCTTATGAACTATTTTTCATTGCCTGAGATGACCATTGTAGGGGGCCCAAACTTGCATACAAGTTTATTATTAGCATCAAAGAAATAACATGATCTTTAGGCTATTTTGTGACCTTTTATAGCTGCATATAAGCTTTGATAAAAACTTTTAAATGCTCTAAATAGTTAAAATGGAAAAGGGTTCAACCTCTAGCCACTTTATAAAGTAATCAACCACTATTAAGAGAACCTTCCACTACCCTGAGGCCTTTTGGAGTGGTTCTACAAAATCCATTCCCCACTGTGCAAATAGCCATGGAGAGGAAATCGACTATTGTCCACTTGCAAGTTCATGGGCACATGAGCAAACTTCTAACACTTATTGCATTTCTTAACAAATTATAACATTTCATTATTCATAATTAGCTAGAATTACCCTGACTAAATGGCTTTTAATGTTATCATAATCCCTTCCATATGGCTTCTACATATCCTTTCATGTAGCTCCCTTAGGACATAATTTGCCTCATCTAGTCATTGGCACCACAATGTTGGCAAAGTGAATCCTCATTTGTATAACCTTCCATTATCTAGGAAAAATATGCTACTTACCTTTCTAATTTTTTTTCTATGCTTTTTCCTGAAGTTTTCTTCCATATTTTAAATGCTTTACTATTAGTTTCATCCATTTTAACTCCTTTTCAATTTCTATAATTTTAGTCTCTTCAATGTTCGAGATTCGCATTGTTTCTTGGATGATAGTTCTATTATTTATTAGTACTTTTGCACTAGCTAACTTAGCCAAGGTGTCTACTTGACTGTTCTCTTCTCTTAAGATCTATTTTACTTCATATAAAATTTCTTCAATAGTTGCCTTGCCTTATATGCATATTGCACAATTAGAGGTTCTTAAGTTTCATACTCACCTTTGATCTAACTTGTGAAAAGCTAAGAGTTGCTCATGATAGATATCCTCTAGACCCCTATTTCTAGGACAAGTTTAGTCTTGCAATAAGAGCTTCTTGAATGTTGGTGGCATGGAAATTGAACCTTATCAAATATTTGAGTGAGATTCCTTATGGTCCTTCTGTGATCATACATGCTCCATTATCCTTTCTGTTAAAGAATCTAGGTTTTCTTAACCACAAAATTTGCCAAGACTTGCACCTTTACTACTTTACTAGGCTCAAATAACAAACCATATTTTGAAAGTTCAAATGACTAAGTGACTAAATGATCAACTAGATCTAGTTTTTGGAGAACTAATTAAAAAGGTCAATTTGTTCTATGCCAAAAGTATGATTTTAATCTTTTTAACATGAATAATAAGGCATATGCTAATTTTTGTATTTTTTGGCATCTAAGTTTTGATCCATGCAAGGTTTTGCTAACAAAATAGACCATCTTTTATTTAGCTCCCAGTTCTCTTAGTAGGACCATGCTCACTGCTTCTTCTAATGTCGCAAGGTATAAGTAGAGAGACTGACTTGCTTGAGGTTTTGACAGTATTGGTGAAGCAAATAGGTATATTTTAAGCTCACTAAAAGCTTGTTCTTGTTCATCATTTCACCCAAAATTATTAACAATTTTAAGTAATTTAAAAAAGGAAAGATGCTTATCTTTTGACTTAGACATGAAGCAAGTTAAGGATGCAAAGTGCCTATTCAACATTTGGACTAGTTGGATATTTGCTGGGCTCTTCACATCAATGATGGCTTGAGGCTATGTTAGGCTTAGTTCTATCCCACACTTAGTTAACATGAATCCTAAGAACTTACCTACTTGCAAGCTAAATGCACATTTTGTCAGGTTCAACCTCATTTGATTTTTCCATAAAACATTAGATGTTTCTTCTAGATCAGCCTAGTGCTTTTACATGCTTTCAGACTTGACTAACATATCATCTATGTATACTTCTTAGTTCCACTGATTTACTTTGAGAGTACTTCTAGGTTCCACTGATTTGCTTTGAGAATACTTCTAGGCTCCACTGATTTGCCTGCTTGTGTGCCAAATGCACATTTTGTTAGGTTCAACCTTATTTGATTTTTTCCATAAAACATTAGATGTTTCTTCCAGATTAGCCTAGTGCTTCTACATGCTTTCAAGCTTAACTAACATATTATCTATGTATATTTCTAGGTTCCACTGATTTGCTCTAAGAATACCTTATTCATCATGCTTTCATATGTGGCTCCTGCACTTTTGAGATCAAATGACATAACCCTATAATAGTTGATTCCTTGGTTAACTAGAAAAGCTATATTTTCTTCATCATTTAGGTGCATTGTGAACTAATTATATCATAAGAACACATCTTTAGAGCTTAACACCTGAAAACCTAAAGCATTATCCACCAACTGATCAATATTATGCAAATGGTATGAACCCTTGGGCATGCCTTTTTGAGATCTATAAAGTCAACCACATTCACCAACTAAGGTGTATAGGGCACCTCCCAAATGAGTTATATGTCTAGCAACTTTTGTACCTCATTTTTAATATCCTAAAATTCCTTTTCTTCTACTATAAAGGCTTTACACTTAGGTCAAGCACTAGCACGTGGTCAGGAATAGCTGGATTGATCTTTGGCATATCAAGCAGTTTCCAAGAAAAAAACTTTGGCATGCTTCTTAAGTAAGCTAACAAGCTTCTTCTTTTTTTTTGAAGATAGTCTTGCCCTTGCTCTTACCATTCGTTCATCTTCTTCACTAAATAACCTTACTTTTGCTAACTCAAACATCAATTTAGGCCTTTTATGATTTGTATCTCACATAAAAGGTACCTATCACTTAACTAGCTTTCCTCTTTAACTAGCCAGTTTATGATGATCAACTTGGTTCCATTGGTGCTTCCTTCAATATGGTCTATTTCAAGCCTAATCATGTACCATTTTTAGGCCGTCTTTTGATCTGCCCTTACTTGCCATTCAAAAACTTGTTGTAAGTGTGATTGTCACCTAAATACGCAAGTGTACACAGTCAACAAGTAATATAGAGTGAGTGAGTATCGTCTCCATAAGGATTGAATTTCTTGCAACTTAAATGTAAAAATCCAATTAACAAACAATAATTTTTTTGAGCTAACTAAGATGATTAAAAAATCAAAATAACAATGCTAAACTACACCACTACTAGTTCAAGAAAAAGAGGTACTGAATTTCCAAGAATAATGGGTTAATATTTGAATTAACTAGTTGAGATCGATGAATCCTTTTAACATGTAAATTCTACCCAGCTACTATAGTAATACTGCAGCAAATTTCCCAGTAAACCAGAACTTCATGATAACACATGTGAATTTCCCAATGCCAATATGTTTAGAGCTTCTAAATTAGATTACACATATTCCTATATTAAACTAAATTTTAGAGCACAATTTTCAGCACCAGTTCCTTAAGGTTTTGCAAGGTAAACAATATATTCCTAAATTATCTACAAATCAACAGAATATAACAGTTGAACTTGTATCATTCGAGCTATGTCTAATAATCTCAATCTTTTTAGACCTGAAGTTATTTCTATATCCCATCATTAATGGCTAGTCAACAATGAGAAATGGCAATTAACACACTTGAAATGAAAAAGGAAAATTTACTTAGCATTACAAATAACAGTCTAGGATTTCATTACAAAATTAAAGTTCATCATCAATCCAACTAAAACAAATTTAGCTCATGTTCAAATCTGAAATAACTCTTAAATACAAAGCATTCATTGTTCACCAAAATGAGAAATACAAGAGAAAAGGAAGAAAAGAAAGAAAGAGTGTCTGATCTGAAGGTCTTCTACACCCTTCTCTGCTTCCTCTACTCTCTATAGAATTTTTTTGTTGTTTTTGGTTTTAGCTGATGTTTCTCATGCCATTTGCCTCCCTTCTCTCTAAGGTTTTAGACCAAAAATGGGCAGAATAAAATCTAGCTCACATGCCCTTTGCTGCTCCAGCCTTTTCAGCACCCAAAAATGGGTAGAATATGTTATGCTGGCCCCCTCTCACGTGCTCCCTTGCTACCTCCTCTGGGTTAATTTTCTAGGCACCAAAAATGGGCTGAATATGTTGCTGACGTGCCATACTCTACTGCCCCTTTCTAATGAGCATTTTTTACCCTTCAAAAAATGCTGGTAATGAAGTTATAACATGGTAAAAAAAATTGAAATGCTTTTCCTTGCTATAATTGCTATCTTCTCTCTCTAACAACTGGTCTTTTTCCTCCTTTTTCAAGCCACAATTATGAATTAAACATTTGCAAACAAACATTAGCAATTCAATTCAATTCCCCCCTTAACAAATCCAAAATTTTCACAAACAAAACAATAACCACTTTAGACAAAATAACAAAAATAACTAATAATAAAGATTGATTTATAAAAATCACTCTCATACTTCAACAATTTTAAGTCTAGAAACCATCAAGATAACTCTATTTTCATAGAGTTATCACAACCCCAAACTTAAATTATTACTCATCCTTGAGTGATGACACAAGAGATAAAATCACATTCAAAAAAATAAGCACAAGACACTCTAAAAGACATTGCTTTTGTTTTTACTAATAGCATGATTAACTCTTAACCTTCAGAGTTGCTCTTAAATCCTTATCTATTGTTCAAGATCAGCATTCAGTACTCTTTAGCTTAGCCCATTATGAATTTGCCCTCAAACTCAAATCTTCCTCAAGTGTTGGCACACATGAATTATGGCTAGAAATTCCCCAATCATTGAACCACATCATTGATTTCAAAGGCTAGCTTATTAAACTATTTTTATTTTTGTATGGATACCAAGCACCTAAGATTCACACAAGGTTTCAAGTTAATCACAATTTAGGCAATCAAAGAATAGAAGAAGGTTAAGCTTATTTTGCATTTTCTTTCTAGAAACCACATTTTTTTATGCATATGTGCATGCTCATCACATCGCTCTTGCCTTTTTATGCGAGTGCCAATATTTGTGATGAAGATACCCGGTTACCTAACAAGGCCATGATTTAAAGTTGCTATAGCATACTTACATCGTTCTTTCCTTTTTATGCAATGCCAATATTTGTGATGAAGACACTTGATTACTCAACAAGGCCATGATTCAGAATTTTATCTCTTGCTATAGCATACTCATGCCTTGAATTGTCATTTGACGTAAAAGCACACATGGGGCACATGTATACTCCTGGTTACTAAATAACTCAAAGCAGAGGAGTAAATCATAATTTTAGCATATTTCTTTCACCAATTTTTTTTTAATTGACTCCGCTAAACTTGAGCCTTGGTTATACTATTTCCCTCAGCTATTCCTAGTTGCTTGATTCTCTAATTATAATCTTAACAAGTCCTCTAAGCCAACTTTCACAAACTTAGGCCTCTAAAAGGTGTTTAGTAACCATAGCTCAAGGAGTTTAGACAATGAAGGAAAAATTCTTACTTAAGGGCAAACTCAAAACAAACCTTCTATCAAGTTATTCATGCTAACTTATTCCAAAAGCTAAGGATTTTCAAACAACTAAACCATCCTAAGGTTTTTGAAACTAACCACACACTCAACAAAACCAAAACAGAATACAAAACAACTATGACAAAATAGAATTTAGAATACAAAATAGACAGAATTGAAGATGCAATGTTCAAGCACCAAGCATAATACCAAACCAAAAACTAACAAAATACATAACAAAACATATGATGACTTAAAGACAACAAACCTCCCCTCAAACTTAAAGGGATATTGTGTCCTCATAGCATAAGACAACAATCAAGATAAAAAAACATAGAAAAATGGAGGAAAGAATTAAATAACTCCCTTTTATTTAGCTGACTCTTCTTCATTTTGGACCTTTGCTTCCACTTTCTTGCTAGGGCCTCAAAATGCATCTATGGATGAACCCTTGAGCTTGATCATGAGTTTGATACCAGAGGATAAAGAAGAAGAGAAATAAAAAAAAAATTCAGACAACAAGTGAAGGAGCAGATCATTTTTAATGTTTTTTAGACAACAAAGTGATGGAGGAAGAAGGAGCAGAGATGAGTTAATGTTAGGGAAATAGGAGTTCTTGAGATAGGGCAAAAGTTGGGATAGTTTTGGAATGTTTTTAACTGCATTTTGAATGTTTTCCTATGTACCCGAAACACAGCCATGTCATGGAACATGACTTGGCCGTGCTTAGGGCTGGAAAAAACTTGCAGGAACAACTTGCCTAGAACACAGTTGTGGCATGGGAAACAGCTTGGCCATGTTCTAGGTTGGGTAAAACATGGATAAGCTCTTGCCTGAAAATAGCCATGGCATAGAACATGGCCTAGCCTTGCTCTGGGCTAGGAAAAACGTGGGGACAGCTTACTTGGAACACGATTGTGTCTTGGGATATAGGCAGGCCAGGTTTTAGGCTGGAAAAAAATTTTCAGCTTCACCCATTTTGCAGCATTGAAGTAGCCTTTGCCCCAAAATTTTCTAGCTTTGTTCCCACTTCACCACAACTTGTAATTCTATAGAATAAAGGCAAACAAACAAAGTTAACAAAATTTAAAGGCTACTTATCCTAGGAAATCAAAACAAAAATGAAAGCTACTTAATGAAAAAGATTATAAAATTTTGGGTTGCCTCCCAATAGCGCTTGTTTTATAGGCAACAACCTACCTCTTCCTTCTTCATGGATCTTTCAGGGTGATAGAGGACTTCTTCCTCTTAAGTTCTGAACCCCAATATTGGTTCACTCTTTGGCCATTCTCCTTGAACTCTTGACCTAACTTTTCTTCCAATAGATCAACTGCACTATAGGGATACACTTTTGTGATTTTGAAGGGTCCTGACCATCTTGACTACAACTTTCTAGGAAAGAGTTTCAGTTTGGAATTAAAAGGAAGCACAAGCTGGCCTGGTGCTAGTTCTCTTAGTTGGATTCTCTGGTCATGCCATTTCTTGGTCATTTCCATGTAGATGCAAGCATTTTCATAAGAAGCCAATCGTAATTCATCCAACTCATTCAATTATAGCCTTTTTTTTCTTTCTAATAGTCTCTAAATCAGTGTTCAAGGTTTTTAATGCCCAAAATGCTTTGTGTTCCAATTTCATAGGCAAGTGACAAGCTTTTCCAAAATCCAACTAATATGGAGACATACCTAGGGGAGTCTTAAATGTAGTCCTATAGGCCCACAAGGCATCATCTAACTGTAATGACCAATCTTTCCTGTTGGGATTCACCACTTTCTCTAATATTCTTTTAATTTCTCTATTGGACAACTCAGCTTGCCCACTAGTTTGAGGGTGGTATGCTATAGCAAATTTATGCTTCACACCATACTTGGCCAATGACCCTTCAAATGCTTTGTTGCAAAAATGGCTGCCTTCATCACTGATTATGGCTTGCGATGTGCCAAAATGTGTAAAAATATTCTTCTGAAGGAATTTGGTCACCATCTTTGCATCATTTGTGGGCAATGTTGCTGCTTCAACCTACTTGGAAACATAGTCCATGTCCACCAATATGTACTGATTCCCACAAGATGAAGGAAATGGACCCATAACATCAATTCCCCATATGTCAAAGAGCTCAACTTCCAGGATATTGTTTAGAGGCATCTCATGGCTTTGTGAGATGTTTCCCATACGGTGACATCAGTCACAAGTCTTTACAAAATCATGTGCATCCTTAAATAGAGATGGCCAATAATATCCAGACTGTAAGACCTTAGCTATAGTTCAGAAACCTCCAAAATGTCCTCCATAAGGTGCAAAATGACAATGCTCTAAGACATTCCTCATTTCTTCCTCAAGGACACATCTCCTCATAATTAAATTAACACATTGCTTATACAGATATGGCTCATACCAGCAATAAACCTTGACATCATAGAAGAATTTCTTCAGCTATTACTTGCTCATATCAGGTGGAGTTAAACCACTTACCAAGAAATTAACAATATTAACATACCAAGGTATTACAGTTTCCTTTATGGCTAAGAGTTGCTTATCTGGGAATGTTTCTTTAATAGGCTCATAAGCACTCTTTTCATCCTTTGACTCAAGCCTAGATAAATGGTTTGCCACTTGATTTTCCACACCTTTTCTATCCTTGATCTCGAGA
>JANHAO010028176.1:0-10670 GCA_026873985.1 Saraca asoca
AGAAAATGGCATTTAATACACTTGAATGAAAAGAGAAAAATTACTCAGCATCACAAATAACAATCTCAGAATTCATTGCAACATTTAAAGTTCAAACATCAATCCCAACTAAAAGCAAATTTAGCTCATGTTCATCTCAGCAAATGTTCTTAAAAACATGGCATACATTGTCTACAAAATAGAGAATAAATGGAAGCAAGCTAGAAAAAGAATAGAAAAGGAAGCAAATCTCAATTTCCAGTGCCCTATTTCCTCCTCCTTACTATCCAGAAATTTTTCTAGTTTGAGTGTGCTAAATTGCTGCCATCTTCTTCCTCCTTTGCTCTCCTCAATTTTTCATCTCCCAAATGAGGTAATGAATGAATGACTCTCTCGTGAATGTTGCTGCCTTTTTGTCTTTTTCTTTTTTATTTTGTTGATCTAGCCCTCATGCCACTTCAGTATCAAAATAAGATAACCATTCAGCTTCCTTTTGCAAAGTAGAGTGACATCCTTCCTCTGCTGGCTACCTTCACGCCAGCTTAGCCCCTTTCTTTCTTAATTTTTAGTAGCAAAAATAGCATAGCATTCAGCTCTCACATTTTCTCTACTGGACCAAAGATTAGAGCATAAAAAATGGGCTGAATAGGTGCACAATTCTTCAGCTAACTTGGTCCATTGCTGCCTCCACTTGAGTGACATGTTTGGGGTCCAAAAATGGGATAGAAACTTCCTCAAGACCAGTTGAAGTGTTCCCTCTTTTTGGCTCTAATTGGGTGACATTTTTTGGCATTAAAATGAGCTGAAATTTGTTGCTGACTTGCCACATTTTATGCTCCCTTTTTCTTAGCATTTTACCCTTCAAAAATTAAGGCTGTCCTTATGGCAAAATACAGTAGTAAAAATTTTGGCTACTGTGATAAATTTTTCTCTTCAACTTCTAGCACTTCTCCTTGACTTTTTCCTCTTTTTTCAAGGCACAATTAAGCCTTAAACATCAACAAACAAATATTTATCAATTCAACTCAATTCCTCTATTAACAAATCTAAAATTTTCATAAACAAAACAACAACACCATTTTAAAAAAATTAACAAAAACTAACTAATAACACATTGATTTTATAAAAATCACTCTTGAACTTCAACAATTTAAGTCTAGAAATTATCTAGATAACTCTATTTTCATAGAGTTATCAATAACCAAGGAGGTAGATTGTAAATCACAAATAGAATGGGCCATGTGGTAAGTTTACTGCTTAGGTCACCATAATAGTTTATTCCATCTATACAAAGTCCAAGCCTAAGGTTTCTTGCTTCACTGTCAAATTCAAGGAATAATGAATCAAGTGTTTTCCATTGAGGAGAATTAATTAGATGTCAAAGCATATTATCAAAACTCATTTGGTCTGCATGCCATGTTAAGTTCTTGGCATCTCTTACATTAGCAAACATGTGTTTAAACCTTGGTGTTATTAGAAGATACCATAAAACCTTAGTTAAAGCCCCTTTAGTTTTTACATCATCATTCTTCTTCAATTTATAATGTCATGTCATGCATTTTGGACACTCATGTGAACCTATGTACTCCTTTCAGTGCAACATACAATCATTAGGGCAAGCATGTATCTTCTTATAATCTATACCTATTAGGCACAAGATTTCCTTGGCCTCGTAATTATGATTCCAAGGTTCATTACCTTTTTGGAAGCATATCTTTCAACATTTTAGGTAAGGCCATGAAATTCTTGTGATTCCATCAATTCCTCACTTTTAAGTTGAACAATTTCAACATAGTAAATAATTGTGTGAATTTAGTACAACCTAGATACAAAGCTTTTCTACATTACTTAACAAGCTTTCAAGGATTTGTTGTTCTCAATAAAATTATCTTCAACAACATCATGCACCATATCCTCCAAACCCACATCAATTTTTTCATTCTAGTACCCTTCATTGTCTTAATAACTACTAGACAATTCATTTTCACCATGCCATATTCATCGTGTATACCCTTTATCAATGCCATAAATAAATAAATGATCATTTACTTTATCAATTTTTGTTCTCTTGACACAACAACATCTCACACAAGGACAACCAATAAACGCATAAACACCATTTGTATATTATTCACTTAATCAATCAGTAGACAACTACTTGCAATCTATGACTGTCCAATCTAAATTTGAACAAATACACAGGTGAAGAAATAATTTTGGAAGAATTTAATTTGAAAGATCCTTGAATTATGAAAATATTTCAATTTGTTCTAAATTTCAACAAATGCACAATTCAAACAATTATGAATAGCCTTGAATTATTTGAAAAATCTTGTAATTATTTCACTAAAATTATTTCAATGTGTCCATGCAATTATGATCGACATTTTAAACCATGGTTCACGATCATGATTGCGGCCATAGGGCAATTGCCTAAAACTTTTTGAATTTAGGTGATTTCAATCACAATTTAAACAATTTTTCATAATCATGATCACAACCTTTCGCAAAATGCCAATGAGTTTTCACTTTAGACCATTTGATCCAAAATAAAAAAAACAACTAGGGAACACAATTAAACATAATTAGCACACAATTCATCTTATCCACTCAACATCAATCATTAATAAAATTAAAAATGAAAAATAGTTGTTACTTAGAGACAGAAAGAGACGGAGATGAAGAAGATCAATTCAAACATAGAGAGAAGGAGAGTTAAAGTAAGCTAGACTTTTGTGGTCAACGAAAGAGAGTGAAAGGGGGAGTGAGAGTGCCTTCAAATCATCAGATATGGAGGTGGAGAGAACTATGATTTCAAACTAGTAAGAGAGCTAGAATGACAATTAATTTTATGAAAACTTTTCATAAGTGATAGACTTTTGATGTTGGTTTTATAGTCAGAATTAATGTCTTAATTTACATTTACATATGTTTTCCTACACAATTTTCACAAATAAATTGCCTAAAGGCTAATTATTTTTTGAATCATTTTCTCCATTAAATAATGCTTAAATTCTTAAATTATTTTGTCAAATTTAATAGTATGAAATTGTTGAAATATTCTATAGTCTTAGTAAAATGGAATTATTTGATTAGGAATAAAAAAATTAATGATTAGAGAATAATTTTTTGCGTAAATAAAATTAGATAAAACAATTCAAGTAAGGAGAGTTTAGCCAAAAAAAAAAAGGACATCTTTAATATTATGTCTAATTAAAATGTGTGAAAACTTTAAACATTGATTTTTGTTAAAAAAATTGACGTTGTTTGTCTTAATTAACTCATATTTGCTAAACAAATGGACATATCTAATATTACATTTAACTAAAATGTACGAAGACTTTAGATGACAGTTTCTTTTTTTTAAAAAAAAAGAAAAACATTGATGTCATTTCTTTTCACTTATCTTTTTTTTAAAAAAATCTCTAATATTACATATAATTGAAATGTGTGGAAACTTTAGACGTCAGTTTTTCTGAACATGTCTTTCTTAAAAGCTAGACATCTAATATTATATGGAATATTTTCATTTTAAACATTGGTTAATATATGGAAACTAAAGTGTAAAGCGTTAAGAGCATTAGTTGTTATTCAAAAATTGATATTGTTTCTCTTAACTCATCTTTTCATTTTTTTTTAAACAAAGGACATATAATACATTACAAAACTTTAAATGCATTACAAAGATTTCAATTACATTACAAATTTAATATATTATAGAACATATAACCTGTTACAATAATCAACAAAATACTATAAGAGAAAATCAACCCATTGATCTCAAATGTGGTCATTTTCAACTTGAATGGAAGGATTAGTATTTCCATAGTACTGCCGAAGTCAAAAAGATAGGTTGTTATTTATTTATTTTTTCCAATGATAAAATCATTTTATGCAAAACAAATATACATATCAATGACTACTAAATATGGATACTAATTGCAAATAAATATTGAAAATGACATATCCATATATCATAGAGCAACACCATATCTTTTATAAAAGAAATCTTAATAGATCCAAATCAAATTATTAGGTCTTAAAAGTGAAACATTTTACTACCTCTTGTAGATTATGGTCATCCTTCATTTGAGTGATTATTTTACTCATATACCTCATTCTAAAGTATCCACACTCCATATTTCCTTGTTGATTATGGTAGTACAATAAATCAAATATCCACTTGAATAAACATTTCAATCAAATATGAAATTATTTTGATTATTATAAAAGGTATTCAAGATGATTAAGCCAATACATGATATTTTTCTCCACATAAATCTTGCACAACATCCAATGATGACTATAATAATAAAATATCAAAGAAGTAATAATAAAATGATTCTTATAAGAACAAAATATCAAATATCACATTAGATACTTACGAATTGGAGATAGATAGTGCAAAAACACATTGCTTCTTTTTTGTTAGGACTTTCAAGATTTATATTATTTTATCACTATAGGTGGAGCTGACCAATACAAGTAACTATAGACATAGAAATCCATAGACATCCAGTCCATTGGTCTCGCAGTCACAATGTTAAAGCATTTACAAGGAAATAAAGGAAACTATTAACAAAATACTTTGAATTGTATAATATAAATAAAAGTATGAATTAAAAGTTGATGGTAAACTCACATTCCAAAAAGTTGGATGCAAGATTTACTAATCCCCTTCATGGCTAAGAATTACCTAATGTTTTCGTTGGTCACAAAATTTCCATATTCATCATCTATAACCTTAGCATCCATATGAATTTGGATGAAATCATCATTCACCATCTTCTCAGCCACAATAGATAACCTTTTCCTTGGTTCAATAGTGTCACGCCTCAATCTATGGCATTTAACAAACATAGAAGGTCACCATTAGGAAACCATTTACAAGCCTATCATTGTAATAACACTCTTTTTGTGACACAACTGTAACAAGATATGCTACTGGACAAACATATTTGCCAAATTACTCCATTTGATTTCTAACAAAAATTCGGCTGAGTTTCCTCTATTTTTTAGTCCCTACGACACTAGGTCAATACAACAGATAAGGGCTACACACCCTACACACAACCTGTATAACATAAACCAAGACTACAGAAGCCGAGGTAACATAGTGCCTACAACCTACTAGGGAACAACCAAATTAGCTAAACAAATAACTCGATTATACCAATTGCAAAAATCACACCATCATTGTACGTTTAAGCTCTATAAGAAGGAATCTACTTAATTAAGGAGTATACTTTGGACCAGGTGGATCAGGGTGAATTGTGGGAATGACCTCAAGCCTTAAAAAACAAGAAATAAAATGGGGTGAATCTTATAGAAACTCAGTGAGTAGATAATCTCTCAGAAAGCTAAAATTTAGTTTGCAATTCATGCACAGAATTAAAGAACTAAAACATACATTTGTGAGTATATAATCAATAGTTCAAAAATAATCTAATAGACCAAAAGTTTCAGTTCATCAATGAAATTATATTTAGAGAATATAATAATCAACAAATTAAAATATGTGTTAGAGTATAATATTGTAAAAAACATTCATCATAATATAAACCAAGAAAATCATTAAGATCTTTCAAAATTCTCAAATAATGAAGTATCAGAGAGGTTCTAGATTCCTAGATGCAAATGGAACTCAAAGGATAATTCCTAAAGGTAACCATACTTAATAGATATCAGTCATTGTCATATACCTTATTATTTCTCTAACAAATATAATTCTAATCACAAGTACACTTGGATGTTCTCTAAAGGAATTTCCAATGGATTCAAATTTAAAAATTGATCAATCAATAAATATATTATATTACAATATATATTAACAAATAAGGAGCTAGTTCCAGCCAATTCATAAATTCAATAATCAGAAGATGTTGCCATTTGTTTCATGTGACATATATTTCAAAAATATAAAAAATTCAATATAACAATATAATACAGTCACTAGTTCTATAAGCAATAATTAATATAAAAAGAATAGGTACACTATAGTGCTTCATATTCATGTGTACATAACATATGGTTATGATTTCAAAACAAGCTACCAACAATATTCTAGTTACTTAAAAATTTGTGATGTCCCAAAAAATAAAATTTATTCCTTGTAAAAAGAGATTCATAAAAAGAGTAGGATTATCTATTTACCTCTAATGGCAAGATAACCCTCAAATTTTGTTTTCTCAATACATACTAAATCAACAAAACCTAATAACCAACACCTATCAAAATTTTCTGAAATTAGTTTCCAAATAAAATAATACATTCTAAATACTTAAATTCTATTATAATAAGAAAGAAATCTTCCATGTTAAGAAAGAAATAGAATATACTCACTACCAAGTATGGGGTTAGGGTTTGGGTGGCCTACTAGATAAGCACAAAAAAGGCAAACTGAAGCTGTTGGCAATTGAATGGTGATGAGTAGTAGCTATAGCCGATGAGTGGAGCAGCAATGGCGGCCTACTAGAAAATGGAGATATGATCACTCCAGTGAGGAAGTGTATGGCATCAAGCTAAGTCCACCATGGACACTAGAGATGGGACAAAAATAGAGGAGGCCAAAGAAGCCAATTAAAGTTGTTGAAGGAAAAGAAAAAGAAGAAGAAGTAGGGCAGTTTGGAAGGAGCAGATTAGCCAATGCAATAACTTGTAAAAAGGAAGAAGAAATAGAAGTAATTATAGCATATCGAAGAAACGAAGGAGTAGAGAAACAGGGGATACTCTATTGCTATTTGGGTTTAACCAAGGCAGAGCTTGATCCAACAAGCCAGCAATAAGAAGAGGAAGTCGAATCAAAAGAGAAGGAGAATAAGTTGAATGACGGGCAGAGTAGTTGGCAAGGCTAACAAAGAAGAAGGAAGAAAAAGGGAAAGTAGAATAGAAGCTTCCAGAGTGAAAGAGAAAGAGCACCAAGAAAAAGCTAAGAAAAAAAAGAAGAAAAAAAAAGAAAAAGGGACAATTTACATTTTGGCTATAACAAAAATTTAAAATGCTAGATATAGTCCACTTGATTTTCTAATTTTTTTCAACAACAAAAATGCATTTTTAACAATAAATTATATATTGATAACACACAATTTTATAAACTTGCCACTAGGTCAATTCACTTGTTAAAGTTTTACAATTTGTCTCCCCCATGAAAGATTTCATCTTCGAATTCTATAAGCAAAGTTATGTAGGATCAAAAGAAATATTGAATCAACTCTTAAAGTTAAGGCTCCAATAACATTAGAGGGAAGGTTCATACTAAGAAGCTATTTGAATAGATGGGGGTATTTGTCCTTTATAACCAGCTTAGGTTCCCAAGTTATCTCTTCTTTACCATGGCTTTCCCATTGGACATTCACAAAAGGATATTCCTTAGAGTGGAGTTTCCTAATCTGCTAGTCAATGATAGCTACAAGTTGCTCTTTATAAGTCAGATGACTATCCAACTCAACTAGAATTTGGGTAAGGATGTGAAATGGATTCAAGACATACTTTTTCAACATGTATACAAGGAAAATGGGATGGATGCTCTCCAATTTTAGAGGTAAGTTTAACTGATATGCCATAGCACCTATTCTTTTCATTATGGGAAATGGACCTATATATTAGGGACATAACTTTCCCTTCCTACCAAATCTCATCACTCCTTTCATAGATGATATTTTCAAAAACACTTGATCAACCACTTGAAATTCCTGGTCTCTCCTTCTATTATCTGTATTTTGGTTTTTGATAGCTCTAAGCTATTATCAATTTTTTTCTTTCACTGATGATCTTGACTTTTTTATTTGCCTCCTGCACCATATCTGGGCCTAATGACTTTGCCTCACCTACTTCAAACCATCCAATTAGAGATCTACACTTTCTTCCATATAGTGCTTCAAAAGGGACCATTTGAATTTTAGTGCGATAACTATTGTTATAGGTGAATTCAATTAAGGGTAGATATTGCTTCTAACTATCCTTAAATTCTAGCACATAAGCTTGAACCATATCTTCTAAAACATGAATTGTTCTCTTTGACTGACTATCAGTTTGTGGATGAAAGGTTGTGCTAAAATGGAATTGTGGCCTTAAAGCCTCTTTAAAATATCCCTAAATTCGTGTAGTGAATTGAGTACCTCGGGTAGATATAAATGATAATAGAACTCCATGAAAAGACATAATCCAATCTACGTACAATTAGATGCACTAGAAAGCTAAATAAGTGGTTTTCATTGAAAGAAAATGGGCACTTTTGGTCAAATGATAAACAATTACCTAGATAGAATCATAGCCCTTTAGTGTTCTTAGAAGTCCTGTAAGGAAGTTCATCATCACTCTTTCCCACTTCCATTTAGGAATTTCTAGATTCTAATGTACACCTATAGGTCTCTAGTGTTTAGCCTTCACTTGTTGATTGTGAGACATTAGAAAATGAAATTCACTATGTCACACTTCATTCCTTCCTACCAATAACCTGTCTTGAAATCTTGATACATCTTATTACTATAGGGTGTGCAACACAAGGTGAAGAGTGAGCTGCATGCATAAGTTGTTATAGTAGGTTAGCAACCTTAGGCACCCTTTTCTGTCCTTGATAAATTAAGGCTCATCTATCATCTCTTACTAGGCTTGAATCTAGTTCCTTCTTCATTTTATCAAGTAACATATTTATATCCTCATCCTAAGCTTGTGCGATCACAATTTAATCAACAAGTGGGAATTGTACCTATACATGAGCCATAAGTATTCCAGGTTTCAATATTTGCAATTGATTTAATGGGCTTCCACCTTATGCAATTCTTGAATGATTGGTCTCCTCTAAACATCAATGTGAGCAAGACTTCTCCTGGACTTTCTACCCAATGCATCAGCTACTACATTGGCCTTGCCTGGATGATACAGGATAGAGCAATGATAGTCCTTTGCCAGCTGCATCCAACAATGTTGCCTTAGGTTCAGGCCTTTCTACTAAAAGATATACTTTAAACTCTTGTAATAAGTGTAGATCTCATATGTCCAACCATACAGATAGTGCTACCAAATCTTTAATGCAAACACCACCATAACAGTTTCTGAATCATAGGTAGGATAATTCTATTCATGTTTCTTGAGTTGCCTTAATGTATAAGCTATGACCTTGCCATGTTGTATCAAAACACACCCACAACCAATCCTAGAAGCATCACAATAAATAATATAGTTGCCACCACTAGTAAGTAAGGCTAGCACTAGGGTTGTAGTCAGATAGTCCTTAAGTCACTAAAAACTTGCTTCACAAAAGTTAGACCATACAAATTTAGCATGTTTTTTAGTCAACTTCGTCAGTAAGGTTGAAATCTAAGAGAAATTTTTCACAAAATACTGACAATACCTAACCAAACCTAAGAAGCTATGAATTTCTGTCACTGAGGTAGGCCTAGGCCAATTTCAGATCGCTTCTACCTTTCTAGGATCCATGCTAATACCTTCCTTGGAAACCATATGTCCTAGAAAAGTTAGACTGGATAGGCAGAAATCACATTTTGAACAATTGGCATACAGTTAATGCTTTCTAAGAGTTTGCAAAACTATCCTAAGGTGCTATTCATAAGCCTAGTCACTATAGGTATACACCAACATATCAGCAATGAACACAATTATAAATTCATCAAGGAAAGGTCAAAAAATCCTATTCATCAAGTCCATGAAAGCCATGGGGAGATTAGTCTATCCAAAAGACATCACCAAAATTTCATAATAACTATATTGAGTGCAAAAAATAGTATTTGGGATATCCTCCTTTCAAATTTGCAATGGGTGATAGCCTAAATGCAAATCAATCTTAGAAAAGTACTGGGCATCCTAGAGTTAATCAAATAGGTGATCAATCCTCGAAGTGGATATTTATGTTTCACTATGACTTTATTTAATTGCTTGTAATTAATGCACAATATTCAAGTCCTATCTTTCATCTTTATGATTAACATAGGTGCTCACCGTGGTGTAGCACTAGGCCAAATGGAACCCTTGTCTACTAAATCTTATGATTACACTTTCAGTTCTTTCAATTTAGTTGTTGCCATCTGATACAGTGGATTAATGTCAATGCAGAATTCAACTTCTCATTCTAGTAGTATGCCAGGTAGTTCTTTTGGAAAGGCATCTAAGAACTCCCAAACCATTGGTACATTTTCTATCCTTTACTCCCTCACTTCTATGTCTTAAATATATGCCAGAGAAGCCCCATATCCTTTCTTAATCATCTTTCTAGCAATCAAGGTAGAAATAATGTTAATAGGAACATCACTTTCGTCTCCTTGGAGCAAAAGGACTTCTCTATCTAGTACATGAAAATTGACCAACATATTATGGAAATCAATGTATGCATGATGTGTTAATAACCAATCCATGCCAAACATAACATCAAAATCAACCATGTTTAACATAATCAAATTAGTAAATAAAACAATTCCACACACATCAATTTCACAAGAAGAAATCATGTCATATGCAATCAATTTCTGACCTAAAGGAATAGATATCAATAGCTATGATTGTAAAGGAAGTCAAGGTTGATAAGTAGAAAATGTACCTATAAAAATGATAGATTTTACCTCTTGAATAGTTACTAATTTATGGTTTTTATTTAACATTTCCCTTAGTTTTGTTAATTTAGTTCTAGGTACTACTTTAGTTTGTTATTTGTATTTCAGGTTGGAGAAGAAGAGCTC
>JANHAO010028177.1:0-10668 GCA_026873985.1 Saraca asoca
ACAAATATATTTTTATATCATCAAATATAAATGTCTAAAATTTGTTTTTCTAAAATTTATTTTTCAACATTAAAATCAATGTATAGCATAGAGTGTCTTAATCAAACAATTTTTCAAAACTCACAATTTTCACTCTAAGGCTAACAATGATACTTAAGTAGACAATCATGTCATTAACAATGGAAGCACGTGGGATTGATCACACTTTATTTTAGTACCCTTATGATTATATAACAGCAATACGAGTCTCCATTCCTGTTCCTATACATACACAATACCCAAAGAGGTCCCGAAACTAAAAAAAAGCAAGGATAATAGACAGACTACAATATATTAATGGAAGATGTAAAGCATAAATTTGTATTATAAAAATTTGAAAGCTTACAAATTGGACAAAAACTCCAGAACAAGCTTCAGAGAAAATTTAGGAGGGGTAGGCCACTTTTGCCTTACAAGTTGAGGACTAGCCTATTTATAAAAAAAATGGAAATGCTATAGTGGTCCATGATTGAGTGTAGCGCGTCTACGGTTCTATAGTAACTGCTCTTGTTGCTATAGTAATTGGTGTTGACAGGAATGTATCAACTTTAGTCATCAAAAGCAATTTCTTTTACAGAAGATGTTGGGACCAAAAGCTTTATTTTTTTCTTATGCTGACACTATTTTGAATTTCAATTTGGGGATGATTTCAATTTAATCACTAATGTTGAGACCAAAACAATCATCTCTATTAGATTGAGCATAATTTGTAGATTCATCTCTTGTGCTAGATGAACTAGACTTTGCTCATTTACCTTTGAGTTGAAGGAGTATTTCTTGTAATTTATCAACAAAATCTTCCTTACTGGAGATAGTAGCTAAGGAAGCAGCAATATGAGATTTGCCTTGAAGGAACTTGCTAGTTTTAGCTTTTGTATTTTTGTGAAAGTGAGGGTGGTCTTTAAACTATTTGTTTATTTTAGATTTGTGAGCTCTGTAGGCTTGATTATAAGATGCCCACCATTTCATAGATCCTATTCTTTGCAAGAATGGATATTTGGAGTTAGGGTTCTCTTTAAAGTACTGGTACTCCCAGAAATAAACCCATGGTAAATTAATTTTGGAATAAAATTGAAGAAGAATTGAAAAGTTTCCAAAATTCAAATTATCAAAACAAGATTGAAAAACATTCCATTCTTTTTTGCTTGTTAAGAGAAAATTTCAAGAATTGGACCAAAAACATCCCACTAGTTTAAAAACCACTAAGGAAATTTGTACTTGGTGTTTTGGTTAAAGAAAAATAATCAAGTATGATGAAAATGTTTATTTTGAAAAGTAAGGTACAATACCAGGCTTCTAAATAATATCAGTAAAAGTTTCCAATTGGGTTGTATGATTTTGAAAACTTTTTTCTTTCAGAAGGGTGCTAGCCCCAGTTTGAAATTGAAAGGATTTTTTAAATCCTAAAAGTTGAATGTGTAATGGTATTTGGATAATTTGGACCAGTGTGATGTTTGATGATCAATGATTTGTATCTACCAAAATAAACTTATAAAAAGTCCTATCTTGGGCAAGGGATTGTGGCAAGTAGTGCCAATATTTTGGAAAGATTTTGGTGATGGCAATATTTGAGTTTTCATGCCAAATTTCTAATTCCATTTGAACTATTTTTTCCTCATGAGGTTTTAATGGTATTTGGCAACAATTTTATTAAGTTTAGGTTCTGGATTTTTGATTATTTTGGAAGATGATCTTTCTTTGATCATTTGTTGTGATTTGGCTATAATCATTTATTGAAGTTGTGCTTTGCTGATGATAAGGGGTTTATCCCCTTCTTCTTTAGCAATATTAGCCTATGGTTTTTTTTTTTGGTAAGGCTAGAGGAATTTGATTTGTTATGACCTATAGAGTTTCTACATGAAAGTCAAAATCTGTTGGAGAGAATGATTTGATTTGGCTGGAGGAAGCAATCTGCTTTCCTTTATTTTTGGTTTTGGTTGGGTCATTTCATTTTGAATTAGAATCTGATGGCAGATTCTGTTCTTCAGATTTCTTTTTTCTTAGCATATTATTTCCCTGCATAAATTCTCTCGTAAAAAAGTTTGGAAGAGAATTTGAAGAACCTTTAATAAATTTTTTTTCAAAATAAAAGTGTTTAAGATTGCTTGGCATCTGACAAAAATTTGTTTTGATGCAATATGTTTAACATCTTTTTTGCAAAACATATTTGGTAGATTTGCAATCCACTCTAATAGTAAATTTTTTTATTTAATAAATCACTTTAAAATTTGTTTATGCATAAAACAATTGTCAAAATTTCCTTTTTAATAGTTGAATAATTTTGTTGAGTATAATTCCAATGTTTTAAGGTAAATGCAATAATATGCTCTTTATCATTTTTAATTTGTTTTAAAATTTCACAGTATCCTATATCAGATGCATCTATCTTTATGATTTTATATGTAAATGGGTTAGAAATATATAAACATGGGAGACATTTAAATCAAGACTTTATTTGTTAACTATATTTATATGAATATTTGTTCAGGAAGGAGAACTTTTCCTTAATGATCATGAAAGGTTTAATAATATTAGACATTTGAGAAAAGAAATCAGAGACATAATTCAAACATCCAAGAAATCTTTGTAATTAAGTTTTTATTAATAATTTGATATGAAAATTTGTCAGCAAGCTGAATTACTCTTTCAATTAGGGTAATGGTTCCTTGAGAAATCAAATGGCCAAGAAACCTAATTTTTGTTTAAAAGAGAGAAATCTTTTCCTTAGATACTACCTAGCCATTTTTCTAGATAATATCAAGAAAGATATTGAGATTTTTGAAGTGTTGATCTATATTTTCAAAAATGATGCGAACATCATCAATGTAAATAATAATAAATTTTGTAAATGGATTATAGATAATCTTTTAGAATGCTGAAGGTTCATTTCTTAGGCCAAAAGACATTTCATTCCATTCATATTGTCTAAATGGAACTATAAATGTTATTTTGTACATATCTTCAGGTTTTATTTATATTTGCCAAAATCTGAATTTCATATCAAAATTTAAAAAGATTTTTGCAGAGTGCAAATAGCTGAACAAATCCTTTTTATTTGGGATCGAATACCTAATCCATTTGAAAGCTTTATTAAGAGGTTTATAATTAATAATAAGTCTTAGGGTTCCTTATTTTATTTCTACATTCTTATTAATATAGAAAGCAGAACATGACTAAAGACTTTTGGATTTTCTAATGATTCCTCTACCTAGAAGATCATCAATTTCCTTTTGGCAATATTCCAAAAGTTTTTGATTTATTTGTATAGGACAAGCATTTGTACGGATTTGTCTTTCAGAAAAGTCATTCACTATATATTGTTCTCTTTTCCAAAAACCATTTGGAAAGTCTAAACAAATTTGGTTTTGAATTTTATTTTCTAAAGACTTGATTTTAGTTTGAACAATTGGGGTAGTTAGCTATTGTTCTATCCTTTTGAAGGAGATTTCTTCAGAAAGATAGTTTATCTGATTTTCTTTGCTTTTTACTAGATCTAGTTTTTTGAAAACTAGTTTTTTTTTATAAATTGGAAAATTATTTTTTGGCATAGACTTTTTGTTTTAATACCTTCATCAGTTACTAAGATAGTGTTGATGGTAGATTTCGATTCAGTCCCAAATCTAGCCAACCAGAAGAGTTCTTTGGGACTCAAACTGTAATCTGGTTGAGCAGCCAAAGAATAAAAGGATGGAGAGGAAGAACAGTAGCAACACAAAAGGATTTTTAATGTGATTTAGCAAAAACTGAGCAGCACCAGTCCCTACATTCATGATAGCTTTTATTAATTCTAGAGAAATTTTTATAGAGTTTTAGTATAGTTCCCAAACTTGGCTTATAATGGTTTCCTTCCTCTTATTTATAAAGGCTGAGGGGTTACAAATATAATTACACAATTTATATTTCTGTTATATTAAGTAATAAATGTATAAGACAGTCTAGACTACTACAAAATAGCTTCTACAGGCTACTGGCTAACTTTTGTAGATTGCTTTCTGTGGGTGGGCCCTACATGTTTCTTCTTGTGAACTGGTCCCATGAATCTTAGTATGAGAGGTTCTTTGCTTCAGGTTTACCCTCAGCGAGTCCTCAATTGGGTGAGATGTTGTGTCCACGAGCTAGGACTCTTGGTTTGGAGTCGTCGCTGGCCTTCAATCAGTGAGATCAAACTTCATAAGCTCGTAGTAGATGATGTGAGCTCGTGCAACATGGATTGTTGGCTATGCGAGCCCAGGGTTAATCCTTTAGCGAGCTAGGGCTTTTGCCTTGTTCTGTGCTCTTGTAGCTGGCAATTTGATAATCTTGGTTCTTTTCTCATATGGACTTAATCTGCTACTAGGTTTTTGCCAGCCCATTTTGTATAGTATCAAAATACACTCAACAGATAGGCATGATTTGTTGAATAAATGAAGAGCCTAAGATTATTCTACTAGTCATATCATTGACTAGTAGAAAAGAAGTATTTACTTTGAGAAAAGAATTTTTCATATTAACATATATAAGTTTGTAATTGATTTAAAGTTTATAACTATTTGCATATCTAAGTCCTTCTTTTTTTTAAATATTTTATTTGAACAAGTCCTTCTTGTATATAATTGAGATCGACTCCTGTATCAAACAAAACAATTATTTCAATTGTATATTCATCTTTGATTATTAGTTTAATAAGGATATACCATTTTTGAAATGTCAAAGTAGAAGTAAGTTTGAAAACATCATTATTAATGTTTTCATTTTCTTCTTCTTCTTCTTCTTCTTCTTCTTCTTTGTTTTTGCCTTTTTGGAAAGTTAAAAGTATTTAGTTAAATTCATTTTGTTGTTCTTTTAAAATTCGTGGTATTTACTATTATAATAGCTCAAATTTTCTAAAAATAATTTTGGCAATAAAATAGCTTTAAAAATTTAAAAATGGGGAACTTAAAATTTTTTAAACTATAAATTTTAAGATATTAGATTATATAAATTTAAGGAATCTTTAGGAAAATTTAAATTTCCAATTTGAATGTTTATGGAGCAAAATTCATGTTATAGGAAAATTAATTTCCATATAGCTTTGGAAGGATTGAAACTAAGGTTATGAGTGCCTAATGGGTGTAAAATTATAGTTGTTACAAAGGTAATTAGCTTAGTTAATTTGTGTTAAATTTTATGGTCGGTTTCGATCGGTGAGTACATCAAATTTAGACTTGAAATTTAGAAGATAGGAAAATCTATTAACAAGTAAAAGTAAAAAGACTCAAGTTGATTTTTTCTCTTCCCAAATTGCCCCTCCTTAGTCAGTTCCTATCTCATTTTCTTCAGCCTCACCTGATTGCTTCATGCAAAAATACACATTCCAAATTGCACTCTCATTCTCTTTCTTTAGGTAAGCCTTCATGCTTCCATATTATTTTCTCTTATTTTAATAATTGATTCCTTTCTTTTTCCTTTTGATATTGATAACATGATCTTGTTAATTCATGGAGAAAATTTTGAGTTACAAATTTTTAAAATTCATAGTCACTATTCATGACAGTGTTCAACCTATGAATTAACTTAATTTTTCTGGTATTTTAGAGTTTGAATCTATTAGATATAGCTTGTTTTGTTGTTTCGAAACTATAATTTAATTATATACGATTGGCTAAAGAGACAAAACCTTGGGAAAATCTAAAAGCTAATATGCTCTTCTTTTTATTTTTGAAGAAGTATAGAAGATTTTGTGAAGCTAGTTGTGTATCAAGTTGAGAAATTCTTACCTTTCTTGGGTACTATAATGTGTTTGTTACTTGTGACTTATTGAATAATGATGTAAATGGAAGGAGATGGATATTTATGATCTTATGGTAAAGCTCGAGTTTGAATGAATAGGTTGATATAATCATTAGATCTCTATTGGAATAGTTAAGTTTTATGCATGTTTAAGTGTCCAAAATGTGTTGTGTTGAATTCCTATGAGGTGGTTAAGGATTGTAAGGTATTTTCCCTATTTTTCTAATGTGGTCCTGTAAATTTTTGCTCTTAGAAGTCAAATCATAGTTTTTGAATTAGATTCGTGATCATGCTCACAGAAACCCAGCCATTTTATTTTTACTGTCTGAATTAAAATTTAAACTAGATTTCTCGATTCTAATTGAAAATTCCTACCGTGTTCTTTGATCTCGACCATGATTTTGATCGCCTTTATAGTTAGACTTCCTGAATGGTTGCATAGTTTGACGAGAAGACTCACATTTTTAACTAATTTTCTCCTATTTGAATCGAATCTTTCACACCTGAACCCCACGATCCTAATCATGATTTTACTCAAATTTCATCCACGATCATGGTAGCGATTTTGATCACATCTCCAAAATTTTGCATTCCTTTCAGCCCAAAAATTTACTTCTTCCTAAGAAATTCTTGAATTCCTTTGGACTAATCCCATTTGAAACCATAAGTGTGTTGGTCCCGAAAGGATATAGTTAGATAACAACTAAGATCTTTTCCTTATTCCTTTTGGGGAAATTTACACTCTTTATAAATCCAAATCAATTTAACAACTAAGTTAAATTTGTAATGTAATTATTAACTTTAATTAGTATGCACAGCAAAAGTTTTTCTTTTATCAGATTATATAGTTAACAATTAATCAATCAATTTAATGAATAAGCAAAAAAAATAGATTACAACATTAAATCCAGAACCAAAATTAAATAGAATTCAATACATTAGAAATTTAAGACAAAATTTATGTAGTAATTATCCAAAATTTAGAATTACAAAATTTTTAACTTTGCAAGAATATAAATGCAGAAATTAAAGAATTGAGACAGATTTTTTAAGTAGCTCAATTTGAATTAAAACTGCAATTCAAGTCTACTCCACCGAATCAATACTCAACTATATGATCACTTTTATTAATAAGCATAAGAATTTAACAAGGCTCTTATTGACCAATTTTACAACAAAAAATTAATAAGCTTTTGTAATACCTCAGACACAAAAATTCTAAATCTCCAGCTAACTATGATTAATTTTATAGTTATGAAGATCTAACAAGAATTCAATACACCTACTATAAATTGCAATTAACCTCATAATTTTAGAATGATGTAAAGGGAAAATTAACTTTTTCCTTTGTATCTAAATTTCTAACCCTAGAAATCTTAAAGAATAACCAAGACCGAGTTTAGAAATATAATACAGTCAAATTGAGATGTCGATCTCAATTAGCTATGCAGAAATCTCCTTCTAATTACTCAAGAATTTGATTAAATCGTTCAATCTGGGTGAGGTGAGAATATCATATGTAAGTTCTACATTTTCTTCGTTTTCTGTCACACTGAGTTATAAAAAGTTATGTTTTAAAAATAGGGTTTGGTCTATTTATAGTTGAGTTACAAAATAACTAATTTTCAGTTCTTGAATCGATTCATGAAAGTTATAACAAACACATAACTAACTAATCGATTTTTAAATCGATCCAGATCAAGTGAAAATCCATCACTAAATCGATTGATGAATCAATTCAAAAAAGCTTGAAACCTTTGGCAAGAAAATTTTTCTTCATGAATCGATTCCAATCGATTCAAGTTCATTTCACAAGTTTTTCAGTGATGAATCAATTCGTGAATTAATTTATACAGTGAAAAATAGTTTTTATAAAAGTTTAACTTATGAGAGAAAATGTAAAATGTGAAAACTTTTAATTGAAAACTCATTTTAAATGATTTATTTTACCTCACTGTAAATTATTTTTAGAAAACATAATTGAGCAATTTGAATAAGATTTCTATTACAAAAGATTCTAAGAAATCAAGTAAAAACTTCCTACTAAGGTTAATCTTTTGAGCAAGCTTTGATCAACTTTAGATCCTACAAAAGAGATAAACACTTAAAAATAAAGTTAGCTTATATTATTGATTGAAGTGTTTTTGTAAAATTATTTTTCAATCATCAAAACTGAAGAAAAAGTGTAGCTATGATTCCCTAGGCTAACAATCTCCCCCTTTTTGATGTTAACAAACAATTTAGATGAGATTCAAAGTTTCTAAAAAAATTAGTGTTAGATGAGAATAAAGATGTACTCCACATATTTTAACTCATCTTTTTTTTTTAAAAAAAAAAATTATCAAATCTCTCCCTTTTTGAAAATTTTACCTTTTTCTAAAAAAAGATATTTGAAAATCTTATTTCTTCATATTTATTTTTGAAAATCTTATCTTTCTCCCTCTTTTAACACATTAAAAAGAAATTGGTGTGAATAAAAAGAGAAAAAAATCAGATTTCCAAAAAAAATCCAAAGTAATAAACTAGAATATATACATATGATAAAGTAAAATTCAGAATATTTACATAATAATCAAAATATCTAGTATCAAATACAATGATCAAAATAACAAAGTATCTAGATAATAATTCAGAAAATAACATAACAAAGTATCCAGAGAATCACATAATAACATCTAGAGAATAACAATCCATCAAAATAAAATAGATATAATGAAAATGGGAAAGGGGCTAAGGGATACATGACACAATCAATAGCATACTAAGTAGGTGGATCTTGTTTAGGTTCATCTTGAAGCTTAGCTTGAAGTTTGGCTTCTTCATCCCACTGGTGCATCTACTGTGATATTTCATACAATTGAGTCTCTAAAGTATTGAGTCGCTCATTAACCATGCTTTGGAGTGTACGAACTTCTTTATCTTCATTTCCCATTCAGTCTTCCAAAGACTCAAAGAATGACTGATGTGTGTCAAGGTGATCTAGTAAGTGAGTGTGCAGTTTTCTCATTTCTTCAACTAATCTATTTTCTGTCTCATTAGATAATCCTACTCCCCCCGAGCTTGATGTTCCTTAAGTGGTTTGGGGAACATGTACCTTTTCCTTTTCCAAATTCCTCTATCATCCTATTCTAGTCGCATCTTATGCAGTGTGTGGTAGTTATCATGGTTAATGCATTTATTGGATAAAATTGATTTTCTTCAAAAATTGGCAGTTTAAATTTTGGAAAAATTGGGGTAAAAATCATACCAAATGGGAGGAAATGAATATCTGAGTGTTTTGAATAATCTTCTAGATATTTTAGTATAAAATATGGCATATTGAAGTCAAATTGGTTTTTGATGATCCACATCAAAAGCAATTCATCCTCCACTATTTGAGTAAAATTTGTTGCCCTTGGAAGTAACACCTTACAGATAGCATATGTAAGATACTATCCTCAGGGGATAGGCCAGTAATTAATAATTTTCCACTTCCATCTTTAGGGGTGGAAAAAGGAAATAACAGCCTAATGGCAGACTCCCTACTATAGTTAAGAAAGGATCCTACACTAAGCTTAGGAGTTAATGCATCCATATTAAAAATGTTTGCCAATAATTCTATATCAACAACAATATGTTTATGCATGATATAGCATAATAACTTATCATTAGCAACTGCTAAGTTTGCATAGAACATTTTGACTAATCTAGGATAGGTTGTGGTCTTATATGTCCAAAATTTATCTAACTTGTATTTAGCTAATGGAGCAGGCAGATGAGTAATTTCCAATAATTTCTCACTAAAGCACTTAAGGGGCTCAATTTTCCTATTTGATAGCTATAGAAAATTGGCATACTCACTTTGAGATTTGAAGTGTGTTTCTTCTCCTACTTGTGTTATGGATTTGCCTATCTCCTTGTCTTTCTTCTTTGAGATTGCAAGCTTGATACGTTTTGAGATTTTCTTGAAGTTAGGGTTTTGTGGGTTTGAAATTGGAATCAAGTGATTTTGAGGGGTTTTGAAGAAATTGATCAATAAGAATTGATAAATTTGGTGTTTCTAACAATTCTGTGGAAGAAATTTGAGTAAAAATGGTTTAGATTTGAGATTAGGGTAAGAAAATTTAAAAGAGTTTTCGGGGTGGTTTAAATAGAGTAACTGCTAAATGAGGTTAAAATTGATTTGATATATATATATATATATATCAAGCTGTGAATTAATTCAGTAATTGATTCATAGTGTGTTTTGATGTGTTGTGAATCCATTCAAGTGAAAGTTTTAGAACGTTAAATCAATTGTGGAATCGATTGCATTATGAAATTGTGAATCAAGATTCTTAAGGGAACCAATTATTTTAAAGTTGAATTGATTGTGGGATTGATTTATTTGAAGAGGTATATAAAAGCTATTCAGAAAAATCTAGAGTTCCAAAAGGTTGCTAATTTTATGAATTAGTTCTCGAATCGATTGTTTAAAAATTTTGAATACAAATCGATTCTTGAATTGATTCAGAAACTCTTGAAAAAACTAGAAAAATTCTAATCAATTCAGGCAATCTTGAAAACAATTTTTCATGTAGTTTTGTTCTATAACATTTTAAAAGTAATGTATTTACCAGTAACACTCAACTCAATACCATAAAAACTCAATCTTCATTTCAAGTACCTGCAAAACAAACCTAAGGATATCTTCGATGCCTAAGTTAATAATTGCATTGTAAGATATAATCTCAAATATAAAGATTTCTTCTAAAAAATTTTCAACTCTTCATGTGATCCAATTTCTAAATATTACCATCATATCAGTTTATGACAAGACTGTTGGGTTTCCTTGGCTTAGGGGCAGCCATGGGGCTGTGAAATTCAAAAATTTCTTCTCCCCTTTAGCTAAGGAAACTTCCC
>JANHAO010028178.1:0-10668 GCA_026873985.1 Saraca asoca
TTTGGTTCTAGAAAAACAGTTTTTAGAAAACAGTTTTTAAAAACAATAAAACAAAAACACCTGAAAACACTTCCAAACAGGCCCTTCTATGGAAGAATTACATCAAAACATATCGAATTTATAGAAAATTATATTTTTTAATAAAATTTGTAAAAATATGTCATTGTCCTTTCAAGCTTGTGAAACTCTTGGGCCAGATAAAGATAGAGCAAGAGAATCAAACACTAGACAGGGGGTATTTCGTTGAGAGCACAGATAAAGCAGCAATTTTGCAAGGGACGCGCTAGAAGATAGTAGTGGGATGCCAAAGCTTTGAAACATCATTTTCCATTGGACCAACTGCCAAGGATGCCTAGCTATGGGGTCAGACAAGGTCATTGGTTTTTTCCCTTGCTTTTTTTAGAGCTTCCCATCCTGTCGTTGCTGCTTGGTTTCTTATTGCTTTTTCGTTGACAGCTTTAGAAAAACAAAATCGATGCTTTCCTTTCCCTCTTCACACTTCGTTAGTGCTTCCTAATCCATGGCTGTCTTACTCCCTCCAAGTTCCCCAGCGTCTAACTCCATGTAACAGTGACCATTCTCTACCATAAGAACCGCATTGGATGAAAAAGTTTCCATTTCTTTTTGTAAGAAGGGAAGAAGATAATAAGTAATAGTATCTACTGAGTTATCTGCCTTCCCTCAGCTTTCAATACAAGATGACCTCTTTGTTTTGCTCCATTAATGCTTTGAGATCTTTCACATTCATCATTTTCCTTTTCATCGTATTACCACATTTTCCTTCTGCTTGCGGCTTCAATGCTGGTCCTTTTCATCTTTCATGCCCAGCGGGACGAATGGGTTGAAGAATGCCGAGATCCTTTGATTCTTATCCTTGCAAGTTTCCAGCTTCTGGGTGTTGTTGGTCGTGGTCGCGATGCAATTAGGCGAGTAAGCTTTTGGCAGTTCATGTACCCAAAAAAAAAAAAATTGGCATTTCGTTATATTGTTATTTTTTGCTGCCTAGTCATCATCTCCTTTTCCCCAATTACTCAAAAAAATCGCGGATCGATAAGAACTGGAAGATTGTCAATGGTTTTAGTAGGAGTTGGCAGATTGCGATTGAATATGTGATGAGCATTGTCTGGTTTGTAGAGTGCCTAGGGTCATGTTTTGCTTAATAGGAATTATTTATACTGCTATTGATCCATCATACTATGAGAATCATGTAAATATTTACTCCTACGGATTTAGTTGTATACCTTTCCTTTTTGGTTCTCTGTGTGATTAGAGCACTTTAAGGAATTTGAATTCACTACTTGAGAGAATGTACGCAAACCATTACTGTGATTTCCTTGACTAATTTTATCAACACATTCATACTTGTAAGTTGGAGCTGTTCAAGGTAGTTTGGGCTTTTTCACCACATATTACATAAGCTTTAATTGTTATCTATGGAAAAATTTCAATTCTGTGACATATATGGGAAGAGTAATGCTATTTACACTATTAAGTGGGACGAGGAGATTATTTTTAAAAAATTATATTTATCTGATATTGATGGGCTTACATATGAAGGAATTCAACTTTATTTTTTCACCTGGACTTATTTTTGTACTGTGATGTGTCTGATCACTGATGCATGTTTTTATCATCAATATGAATCAGGTTTGCTGCAAAATGATTTGGAATTATCTCCTGGGCCAAGCTTGGAAGGGAGTTTCAGAAAGTCTAACTCTGGTTTGTATAATCATCTTTCATTGTTCAAATCTTCTACAGAGTTGTATTGCATTAGTTCATTGAGTCTTCAAGAAGATTGTACTCATCTGTTTAACTGTGTATCTTTACAAGATTAAAGACGGGGATAATGCTGCCTAAATAATTGCAGTCTTGCAGACTTAATTGAAATAATAAAAGAAAACTTAAGCAGTAGTTCTAATGTTTCATCTTGCTGGCATGAGTTCTTTTGTTGGAATTTCAATATGCTGAAGCTTCATTGGCCTTGTGGTTTTATAGTGTAGTGTAGTGTAGTGATAGTATCACTTAAATCATGCATCGAGTTGCTTGACATTTTTTCCTTTTCCCCATACTTCGTATTTCTTTCTGCCCTTGTACTTCTTTCATGTAAGTAACTAGTAAGTATGTTTAACAAGTAATAGGATGTAGTAGTTTTGCCTTTTATGGTACTGCTTATAAAGTGTTTAATATACATGAGTACTGTAGTGACATGTTTTTCAATGTTGCAGTTATTTCTGTTGCTCGTAGTGTCTCTGGGACTTCAGCATCAAGCAAGTCGATACCTATTTCCAGGAGAGTGTTCAAGGGGCTCAAAGACTATGGAAGAAAACTTCTTGACGTGGACCTTTTTACACAGAATATTGAGGGTTGGGTCCTGGAGAATCTAGATACTGATTCAGCTGATAGCAAACAATGTTTCAGTTCTCCCTTCACAACTGACGAATTGCGCAAGCTTGATTTGGCATTGGAAGGTGTTCCCTTTCAACAATTGGTCCGTATGCCAAACTTCTCTGATGTTGCCAATGATCTCATAGAAGATCAGTTTCTAGCGGTAGAAGATTTCCTTCATGCCATCATTATTGGCCTCTGGCGTACATTTTGGCATAGAGGTGGATCATTGCCATTGTTTGTGTCTGGTCCCTCTCATCCTGGTTCCAAATTTTATAGTGTTGAAAAGGCAATATCAAGGGGAAGGCTTAGGGAGCTACAGGGTTTGGCTTTGATGTCAAAAACAGGGAATGAATTAAAAGTTAGATGGGATCAAGTGGTGGAGTTTGCCTTATTCAAGCCAGAAGTAATACTGGAAAATGAGCTGAAAGTTTCTGCCCGAACTATATGTGAAACTCTCTTTTATGGATTTCATATACTTGTTTCCCGGAGTTTGAGCAAGATCGCATCTGTCAATAGTGACTCAGTTTTCCTTCTAGTTCTAGATTCTAAAGATGGCTGTGTGGTAAAGTTTAGTGGTGACCTCAACAAACTTGATTTGTTAAACTCAAACAACCCATACCAGTCTGTGGCAGAATGGATCAAGACCTGTGCTGAAGTTAATATTACCCCGGTTGAACAGATATGGAACCAATTAGGCAATGCAAACTGGGGAGATGTTGGAACTCTCCAGATACTTTTGGCAACTTTCTACTCCATTGCTCAATGGAATGGACCGCCAAGAAAATCTGTAGCCTCATTAATCTCTGATCATAGCCTCCGGCTCCAGAAACGGAGGGCTGAGTGCTGTGTGGCTGAAAATGGGAATGCACTGGTTCCTTATCAAGGAGCAGCTAACAACCATCACACAAGAGAGATTATTGAACTTGACCAGAATGATTTATTTTTCAAAAAGCAAGCATCCCGCCTGATGCTCCAGCAGGGTGACTTGTTGCTCTTGGAAGATCCACAACAAGGTCAGAAAAGTTTCCAAATTCAGGAATCTCTGGTAGGAGGGAACTACTTTCTCTACAGTGCCGTTTGTCTTGATTATCCCTCCCAGTTACTGACTCTATATGTTGGTGCTCATCCATCTAGACTTGAGCCATCCTGGGAGGACATGAGCCTATGGTACCAAGTACAACGTCAAACAAAAGTATTGAACATTTTAAGGAATCAGGGAATCTTAAGTAAATATTTACCTGAAATTGTAGCCTCTGGCCGGATTTTACATTCTGGTCCCTGCAAGAAGGAGAGCCCAGGAGGGAGATGTGACCACATATGGTGTGGGACCCCTATATTGGTGACATCTCCTGTTGGGGAGACACTTTCATCTGTAGTTACTCATGAGGGGTCATTTTCTGCTGACGAAGCAATTCGCTGTTGCCGGGATTGCTTGGCTGCTCTAAGAACTGCAGCCATGGCTAATGTCCAGCACGGTGATATATGTCCAGAAAACATTATACGTGTTGTCGAAAAGGAGGGTGTGAGAAACCAATTCAATTATGTCCCCATATCGTGGGGGCGGGCTGTTTTGGAAGATAGGGACAGCCCTGCTATAAATCTGCAGTTCTCATCATCTCATGCTCTTCACCATGGGAAACTTTGCCCATCATCTGATGCTGAAAGCATTGTCTACCTCATCTTTTTCATCTGTGGGGGAAATATGGAGCAACAAGATTCTATTGAATCCGCATTGCAATGGAGAGAGAGAAGCTGGGCAAAGCGTTTGATCCAGCAGCATCTTGGTGAGGTTTCTGCTCTCTTGAAGGCATTTGCAGATTACGTGGATAGCCTTTGTGGAACTCCATATCCAGTTGACTATGATATCTGGTTGAAGAGGTTGAACAAGGTCGTGGAAGGCTCAGCAGATAGAGGTAAAATGATTGAAGAAGTAGATATAACACAGACTAGAAGACACTGCTGAGTCTTCCAAAGCCTCTGGCCCTTAATTTGATGCTGGGAGGTATAGTTTTTGTGGGTTTTGTTTGTAAAATGCAATTGGGGATATACAAAAGCCTATTATTGTGTGACGGCTCTTTTTAATTGTAGGTATCATGTTGCCATTTTCTATGGCAAATTATTTGTTGGAGTGTTTGTTGGTTTTGTTCAGACCATCTGATTTAAAAAGTCATTGAGAGAATTTAAGCCTCCCAATAGCTGAACGTACGCAATGCCACCGTCGACCGTTGTTACGTCTCGCCTAAGAAATGAATAAGTTAAGCAGAGTGCTGTATACTTTTGCGAGTTATCTATTATGAATTATAACTATATATACAAGTTATCTAGAGGCATTTTTGTTTCTTGAGTATAGATATTTTATTTAAAAAAAATTTTGCTGACTCTGTTTGTACTCCATCTTAAATATAAAATTGGATTAGAAAAAGTGGGAAAAAAAAAAAAGGCAATACTCCATGTGAAGCCTTACAACTCACAAGTCACACAAGCCTCTACAAGGGCAGTAGTCTTTTGTTTGTTTAATTTATTTTTAATGTTACTGTACTGATATTATCATGTAAATTAACAGAAATATTATATTTTTATTTTAAATTCTGGTAAGTTTTTTATTTTTGGAAAAATTTACTTTACTTAACCATGGTATAACTTTAGTTTCAAGTTATTTACATAGTGTTGCAAAGAGGTCAGCAAAATTAATATTTTATTTATTTATACTAATTTTATATTTAAATTTAATAAATTTTTTATATTTTTTTTAAATTAATCATAATTTGATCCTGATTATTTTTGCATAGTTCTCAATGTCCTTGAGCCCAAATTCGATTTGTCTAAATTCAAAATTGAAGTAGTTTTACAAAAAATCAAAAGTAAATTTCTTTTAAAATTTTGAATTTAAATATAAGAGAAAATTGAGAATAATTGAATAAAATTATGATGGCATTGTCATTAATTAAGAAATACGTGACAAAGTTTGTTAAAATTAAATGAAAAATTAAATCTTAATAGTACAAATTACATATTATCTTTTTGTAATATTTTAAACTATTAGAAGGAAGGTTATATTAAGTGTATAAGTTAAATGTATTTATTTCTTTTTTTTAATTGATTTTACTTTTAGGTGTCAACATATATCACATTTATTGAATGCATTACGTAATAAATAAATCTAAAAAATTCACATTCTTGAGGTTATGAACAAATATTAATAATTTTTTCAATAATATTTTTTGGCCATTACCGAATGAATACTTTCGTAACTTGTCAAAGTGTTATTAATAAAGCTTTAATATTTAAAAAAAAAAAAACTCGGAGAAGGAAAAGCCGGTGGCCAGAGTGACAGAGCAGACCGGCGCCCATAAGGAACTCCTTCTCATGCACGCTTTTCGATTGTTTCAACCTCTATCCGTTTTATAATCCCTTCATCTATCCGATACAGACACAGGAAAAGGCACTAATCAAGTAAGTAGTAAGGATGGTGGAACTAGGAGAATGCTCATCAGCAAAACCCTCAGATGAAGTCTGGGCCAAGCTTGGTAAACTAACAAAATTTCTTTCTAATTGTTTGAAATTTGAACAATCATCAGGGAGGTTGAAAAGGGTGGCCTTTCTTCATTTAACCACCAAAATGGCAGAGACCCCATTTTGTAGATGATAATGCCTCTGTTTTTATTATTATTATTATATGCATCTTCAGTGTTGGTTACTCAGAAACTCATGCTAGAATTCACACGTCTTCACTGGTTAATTGCTATATGTCTTTCTGTGTGCTGCAACATTGCATGATTGCAAAGTCAATTTTTTGCTTTTGTCAGTTGGAAAGGTTCTATCTTGAGTCACAATTTGGAGGAGGAGGGCTTAATAGCTTTGCGGTGTATAGTAGAATCGCAGAGGGAAAGGGGGATACGGAAGGGTTGTTCTTCTGTTTCTGGGTAGGATGAAGAAATTTATTTCACTCCCTGTTGACTCCTTTGCTTTCTGCCGTATTGGGATGATGAAGAAACTCCTGTAGACTTTCTATTTTTTTTTTTTTTTATAATAATGCAGGCAAAGAGAAGCTAGTTTGTTTTGTTTTTCTTATGCCTCCTTCCGTTATGTTGTTTGCATCCCCTGTTGGAAGCAAACACGGCAGTAGTTTCTGACTTTGAAGTATCCTATTCCTAGATAGAGGTCATTGTCTAGTGATACTGCTACTAATATATCGGAGTCATACATCTAGTTGGGTTATTTTATATGGCTGTTTGTAGGTTGGGAATCAAATGCTTGTTACATGTATAATTTCTTCCTACAGTCCTACTATGTAAACAAGTGAAGAGACAGATTAAACATAAGTTTCAAAAGTTTCTTATGTTTTGGTTAAATTCTTTGTTTCTTGCAGCTCCTTCAGACGTGAGGTATTCAGATGTTGAGATAAAGTCAGATGAGAAAGTAATATGTTCTGAGATCACACCTTCTTCATGTGAAAAACATAGCTGGTGCAAAATAATCAGGAATTCCGATCTCTGTTCTGCCACATTAGAAAACAAGAGGTAATCTCATGATTACTTTATGTTGCCTTACTAAGATCAAGGAACCATTTTTTTTAAAAAGAAAAAAGGAATGATTAATTTTACCTTTCTTTTTGGAGCTGTCAATATTTGAAAAAAATCAAAAAATGATGGCTTATTGAGCATCATCTTCTGTGACGACTGATAGTTGGAGCTACTCTTTAGTAAGATCACTCCCCTTTTCAAGGGTTGGCATCACTTAAATTTAACTGGATTCAGCTACATGATATGTCTGCAACTAGGCATTATCCATACATTGGCTGACAAATGCTTGTTAATTTAAGCAGTTGCTTGTATTTTATCCCCCTTTTGATGTATTGAAAATTTGATGCTTTCCCAGAATAAGTGTGCTTGTCTTCTTTCCTCTGCTTATTTTCTTTTCTGTTCCTTTCTTTATTGTCGGGTGCAACATTGTAGTTCAAATACAATACTTGTTGATGAGACTGCAGTCCACAAGGAGGGTACCATTGTTATTAAGAATGGAAGTGAAATTATTCCAGGTTTTGATAGAGAAGGTAAGAGCTATATCTATGATTGTGTAACAATACCTGTTGCCATGCCAACAATGTAAACAGTAGAGAATTGCAAAATTGAGTTGTATTTATATGATTCAGTTACTTCTAGGATTGTTTTATGCACATAAGCCCTCTCTCTCTTTCTTCTTGCTACTAGGATTTGTAATCTACAGATTTAGTATAGTGTCAAGCCCAGAGGCCTGCCAGAGGCAGCTAAAGGTAACCACTAACCAACTTTTCTGAATCTTTGAATTGCCTTCTTCAGTATTATTCCTATATGTAGCAATCCTGATGACTTGATTGTGTTTGCTTTACCAGATATCTGTAGACGTTGAACATGCAAAGTGCAGCATTTGCTTAAATATATGGCATGATGTTGTTACTGTTGCTCCTTGTCTTCATAACTTTTGGTCTGGATCTTCGCCTTTTCACCCTTTTTAAAATGTGGTACTCCTATTTTAGTTCATTGACTTTTGCTAGAATTGTTATGTGGCATACCAGCAATGGTTGCTTCTCAGAGTGGTTAAGGAGGTCACAGGAAAAACATTCAAGCGTACTCTGTCCTCAATGTAGAGCAGTTGTGCAATTTGTGGGAAGAAACCACTTTCTGCATAACATTGAAGAGGTGAATTTAATACGGAAGCTTTATAGAGATTGACATATGTGTTTTTGATTAGAAATAGTTCACAAGTGCGCGTTGGATCTGTACTTCTCCCCAAATGTATGCATGCAAAATGGGGGCCAAGAGATGATGTTTTCTTGGCTTGAAGGAAAACTTTGACTTCACTTGTTGGCTACATAAAATCATGTCTAAGCCTTATTTTAATGATTGTTTGGTACAGGCTTTGCTTCTTTTCTTACTTCTTTTGTAAAAGGTTTTTGCCTTGCCTTATCTACAAGTTGATGTGTGACTCTTGTAAGTCTTCAATGTTTTAAATAATTCATATAAAATCCAATCTACCTTTAATTAAGAATGTTGGCATTAGTTATCAATGACATCAAGGATAACATTAACTAGAGTATGTTAATTACTGCTTGACTACTTTCTTGCTGATTGTTTTATGAAAATTTAATTTATGCTGCCGATTATTCTGTCAGCTTAAAGCTAGTTTGTTCAAGCTACTGATTTTATTCTCACTTGATACATATTTGTAATTTTATAAAGGATATACTGAGAGCTGATTCTTCACTCAGACGCTCGGACGAAGAAGTTGCACTGTTAGATTCCTATGCATCAGTGCGGTCGAACCTTGTGAGTAAATATGACTATTTTCTATTTATTATTGATATTTGGCCAGACAAGTTAAGGATATTGGTATGATAATTTGTCTAAGAACTCTAGTGGTTACTTTATTTTCCAAAATAGATTTCCAATACAGAATCGGGTGCTGTCAATTTGGCTTGTAGATCTATCATATTTCATGAGTATATCAATTTTACAAATCTTTTGTTTTAATGTCTCGTAGGTCATTGGATCTGGAAGGAAACAACGGCGGAAGAGGGTTTACTCACCATTGGATGAGCATAGTGATGGCACTGATCTTCAATGCCCACAATGTGGTACTGTTACTGTTATACAATACCATTTAGAATAACATATCTCACTTGCAGTGTTAGTTATTCATGGCATGCAATGTTCACCATGGGCATGTCTTATTGGTCTGTCCAATGTCAGTAGAATGCATATGTTGTTTTGTATGTAAAATTTTTCTGTAGACATACACATGCCTTTAACAGATCTATGTTTTGACTGATGATGCTGAAGCTTCTCTTTTTCTAATGACTTAATGAGCAGATGATGCTTACATCTGAAATGGATTTGAAAATATCTTGTTTGTTTGTCTTAATGCCTGCTTCAGATGGGCTTCTTCACTTGACATCCATGATAAATTTCCTCTTTTTGGAAGAAGAAATTCTCATTTGTGATGTCTCTTTTGTTTTAGGTCTATTGCTTATTGATTTCTTTATAATTTTCAGTTAATGAATTTGGTGGGTTTAGCTGTAACCAGAACACTGTTCATATCCAGTGTCAAGGATGTGGAGGAATGATGCCCTCCCGTAGTGGTTTTAATGTGCCCCAATATTGTAAGTTGTCATGTTTATGACTCAAGGCTTGTTTGATATTCCTGGTGCTTTTGAAAAGCTGTTCTTAAAAGATTACGATTGAAATTAAAACCCAGAAAAAAATGCTCTAATTGCATTTGATTGTAATATTGTGAAAACATCTCATTATCTTGTTATATTTTGGTATTTAAAAAACAGAAGGCCTGAATAGCTTGTAAACACATCTCCTAACGTGCTTTTAGAAGCACTCTTCAAAAGGCAACAATAATTTTTGCTAAGTAGCTTTTAATGATTTACTAAAGACATAATATATTTTTGATACGTACCACATACTTGAATCTAGTTAGGCCTGGACCTATTTTGTCATTTTCTTTTGTGGTGTGATCATAGTTATTCATGGCGTATGGCGCATGATGGCAATATGGGCTTTTGGAGCCATGGTGCATAGCACATGGCAGGGCGCAAGAGGCGAGTTTTTTTAAAATTTTATAATATTCATTAACAATAAGAAACATGAAAGAACAAACATATGTGAAAAAAACACTATAAAATTTAAAATTATGCAACATGAAAATCATTCAAATCCACACATGTTAAGCATAAAACACATCAAAATATAGAAAAACAATGTCAAATAAATCTAGAAACATCTAAACGTCATCCTCCTCCTCTCCTTCCTCTTCACTAAAGGTGATCTCAGTATCGACATTATCATTGCTTTGTAATCCTTAATGTCCTCTTCCTCTTCAATTTCATTAGAATCAACCTCTTCTTCATCCCACTCATCCACTTCATTAACAATAGATTCTTGTTTCTTCTTTGTTATTTTAGGCCTTGCGCTTGAAGCTTGAGTAGATGACTTCCTTTAAGGATGGGTTGGCTCATCAACTCCCACAGCTTTAGAAACATCATCCTAAGTCAAATTATCATCTTTAAATACAAGATTATTTTCAGCATTTTCATTTAATGAACCAACCAACCACTCATTGCTCCCATCAACTTCTGTCAATGATATCGGGTCAATTTTGTCATGAATATTATATCTTCACCTCAAAGCTCTATTGTACTTGATAAATACTAGATCATTCAATTTTGTTTGTGCAAGCCTGTTTCTCCTTTTGGTGTGAAGCTACAAGTTTAAATTAGTGAGCTAAAAGGTTTGC